>PVJN01008770.1:0-52155 GCA_004026805.1 Lasiurus borealis
TGCGGCGTGGTGCTGTGCGAGCCGTGCCGGGAGGCCGACCACCAGCCCCCGGGCCACGGCACGCTGCCCGTCAAGGAGGCGGCCGAGGAGCGGCGCCGCGAGTTCGGCGAGAAGCTGGCCCACCTGCGGGAGCTGGTCGGGGAGCTGCAGCGGCGGAAGGTGGCCCTGGACGGCGTGTCCAAGGACCTGCAGGCCAGGTACAAGGCCGTCCTGCAGGAGTACGGCCACGAGGAGCGCAGGGTGCAGGAGGAGCTGGCCCGCTCCCGCAAGTTCTTCACGGGCTCGCTGGCCGAGGCCGAGAAGTGCAACAGCCAGACGCTGGAGGAGCAGAGCTACCTGCTCAACATCGCCGAGGTGCAGGCCGTGTCGCGCTGCGACTACTTCCTGGCCAAGATCAAGCAGGCCGACGTGGCGCTGCTGGAGGAGACGGCGGACGAGGAGGAGCCCGAGCTCACGGCCAGCCTGCCCCGCGAGCTCACCCTGCAGGACGTGGAGCTCCTCAAGGTGGGCCACGTGGGCCCCCTCCAAATCGGGCAGGCCGTGAAGAAGCCCCGGACCGTCAACATGGAAGACTCCTGGGCCATGGAGGCGGCAGCCTCTGCGGCCTCCTCGTCGGTGACCTTCCGGGAGATGGACGTGAGCCCCGAGGAGGCGGCGGCCGCCAGCCCCAGGGCCTCGCCGGCTAAGCAGAGGGCTCCCGAGGCCGGCGCCGGCATCCAGCAGTGTCTCTTCCTCAAGAAGATGGGCGCCAAGGGCAGCACCCCGGGCATGTTCAACCTTCCCGTCAGCCTCTACGCGACCAGTCAGGGTGAGGTGCTGGTCGCCGACCGCGGCAACTACCGCATCCAGGTCTTCACCCGCAAAGGCTTCCTGAGGGAGATCCGCCGCAGCCCCAGCGGCATCGACAGCTTCGTGCTGAGCTTCCTGGGGGCTGACCTGCCCAACCTCACTCCCCTCTCCGTGGCCATGAACTGCCACGGGCTCATTGGCGTGACTGACAGCTACGACAACTCCTTCAAGGTGTACACCCTGGATGGCCACTGTGTGGCCTGCCACAGGAGCCAGCTCAGCAAGCCCTGGGGCATCACCGCCCTCCCGTCCGGCCAGTTCGTGGTGACGGACGTGGAAGGGGGGAAGCTCTGGTGCTTCACCGTGGAGCGAGAGGCCGGGGTGATCAAGTACAGCTGCCTCTGCAGCGCCGTGCGCCCCAAATTTGTCACCTGCGATGCCGAGGGCACCGTCTACTTCACCCAGGGCCTGGGCCTCAACTTGGAGAACCGGCAGAATGAGCACCACCTGGAGGGTGGCTTCTCCATCGGCTCTGTGGGCGCCGACGGGCAGCTGGGCCGCCAGATCAGCCACTTCTTCTCGGAGAACGAGGACTTCCGCTGCATCGCCGGCATGTGTGTGGACGCCCGCGGTGACCTCATCGTGGCCGACAGCAGCCGCAAGGAAATTCTCCACTTTCCCAAGGGCGGGGGCTACAGCGTCCTCATCCGGGAGGGGCTCACCTGTCCGGTGGGCATCGCCCTCACCCCGAAGGGGCAGCTGCTGGTCTTGGACTGCTGGGATCACTGCATCAAGGTTTACAGCTACCACCTGCGGAGATATTCCACCCCGTAGGGAGGAAATAGAAGTCTCCTCCGTCCGCCGGCCAGCTTCCCCTGCCCTCATTCCTTGGTTATTGGTGGTATTGCAGAGTAGACCTGCCCTGTGTCCCCGTGCCAGCTAGCCAGCCTTAGGAGTTTAGGAAGCTGCTTTAGTGTTTATTTGCCCCCTCCATTTAGAGCTTTATCAGATGCTTTGCTTCACAAAAAGACCCATGCTGGGGCTCGCTGAAGTTTGATGAGAACGTAGGCACTTGCCAGGCTTCCGTAGAGCCTTCCGCCCTGTATTCGAAGTCTGCCCTTGTACTGAAAGCACCCTCGTCCCTTTTCCTGGCTCTTGGCTCTGAAGACCCGGGGCCGTGATTTCCCTCCTGTTGTAGTGTGTTCCCTCTGTGACACTTCCTCTTTGGCTCTGCTGCCCTCCATGTGGGTGCTCCAGCGGGACCGGCCCCGACTTTCGGGGACATTCTGGACCTCGTATCCTGTGCCATGACACTCAGGTCTGGCCACCTTGACCAGCGTGAAAGCTCACCATTCAGTGTCACGAAGGGAGGTGCAGCACCCCTCTGCTCCGGGTGCTTAGTGTCATCGCTAATTGGTCTCTCCTTGCGGATGTGACGGAGGATGGATGGACCCTCCTCGGTTGATGTTGAAGACTTGAGCCTGGATGTTGCTTGCCTTTTAAAGGAGCCTATGGATTGGAATTCTGCCAAAGCACAGGAAGATGGTAATAAACAGATGCTGATGTCGCCACTGTTGGGTGGTCTCTGGAGCTCATCATTTTTCATCCTACCTCCGTCCACTGACCTGTGCTGAGAGCTGTGAACTTGGACTGTACGACACAGGTGCCAACCAAGTGGGGAGGGGGATGCATCACATTTCATTAGTGAAACAAAATTGTTGTCCTTTTTCTGTGTTTCCCTCAAGTGAGTGTATAATACTTGTTTTGGGGGTTTCTTTTCATTCCTCTATCAAGCATTAAATAATTGATAACTGTTGCTGTGTCATTGGTTTTCATCTTTTTTTTTTCCCCTTATTTTTATTGACTTCAGAGATGAAGAGGGTGAGAGAGATAGAAACATCATAATTGATTGGCTGTCTCCTGCATGTCCCCCACTGGGGATCAAACCTGAAACCCCAGGCATGTTCCCTGAGCAGAAATCGAATCATGACCTCCTGGTTCATAGGTTGATGTTCAACCACTGAGCCATGCCAGTCAGTGGGTGGTGTCTTTTAATTAAGCGTGGGATTTGTGAGGTGAGGAAATGGGTCAGTTGTTCTGTTTCCATGCTGTTTGGCTTCCATACCTGGCACTGCATTCTTTGAGAGCCATAGGATCTACCCAGATCAAAATTCAGCCCAGATCACCATTATGTAAAGGTAATCCAATCTTATTCCCAATCTTAGGTATGCATGTGTATGGAAGCAGCCGCCAAGGTCTAGAGCTGGGGTGGGGAATGCTTGGCCAATGGGCAGTGGAAGGCCCAAAAAATCATTTGGTCTGGCTCTGCCAAGGCATTAGGAATTAAACGTCGAACCAAATATAGCAGGCTAATTTTTAAGTTGACAATTTTGTATGGCCCAGGAATGCTATACTATATAATAAAAGGGTAATATGCAAATTGACCCAACAGCAGAATGATCTTTTGCTATGACATGCACTGACCACTAGGGGGCAGACGCTCAATGCAGGAGCTGCCCCCTGGTGATCAGTGCACTCTCACAGCGGGAGTGCCACTCAGCCAGAAGTTGGGGCTCATGGCTGTTGAGTGCAGGCTCTCCCACCCCCGCAGCAGCACTAAGGATCCCTCGGGGGAGTGGGCCTAAGCCGGCAGGCGGACATCCCCAGACAGGGCACAGGCTGGGCTGAGCCTCCTCCTCTGCCCTCCCAATGCATGAATGTCCTACACTAGGCCCCTAGTAATGTTACAGATATCCAAAGGGCCCTTGGCAGAAAAAAGGTTCCCCACTCCTGGTCTAGAGTCACCCACACCTTGTTCTAAACTGAGCCTCCCACTATGTGCTTTAACCTTACAGTTACCATTCAAAAAGGAAGAAGCCTTATGTTCTTCAGACTAGAGGCCGGTGAGGGGATTTGTGACAACAGTCCTCGAGCTTTGGCGTTGACTAAGCTGCACATCTTGCTGTGGGTGCAGGGCTGATGGCAAGCCAGAGAGCAGTGACCTTGCATTCATGGAAACCACGTGCTCAGCTGAGCTCCTCCAAATTGTGTTTTTGGTGGTGAAGGGTGTTGTCGCTTTGGTTCTTTTTTATTTTGCTTCTGTGGGAATCGCTGACAAATGATAGGAAAGGAGATAAAGTGATGAACTAATTTGTCTTGTGCTTTTCACCTGGAGAAAAGCTCCATGTTCCGATTATGAAATTGCATCCGGTCTGCAAAAATCGTATACTTGAGAAGAAATTGATCCAATCAAAAGTGCATCACAAGTTATTAGAGCCGCTTTCTCTGCACTGCAGCCGACAGCAGGGGGTCCGTCTTGGCTGTCGTCGAGGGACTTGCTGAGGCAGGAACAGTGTCAGAGGCCCTCAGCACGCGGTTTTCGGCAGGGAAGTGACTATCCCAGGCCGGCTTGCTGTAGTGAACTAGGCTTGGGGTCGTGGGACTGCTGGTGCTTTTGGAAGGAAATGCTACCACTGCTGGCATTCCGCATTCAGGTCTGGCCACCTCCGAACCGCAGGAGAGGACAGCGGAGTTCCGGAGCTTAGGATGGAAGTCAGTGTGGCCTGCATGTGTTTCTTTCTTTGATCTGAGTATTGTAGGCTGTGCTTAGCTGCAGTTATCTACCATGTGGACTAAATGGCAGGGTATAACTCCCAGAAACGAACTTGCTCAATTACAGTTTTTTTTGTTTTTTTTTAAGCAGCAGTGCCCTTATTCAAATAAAGTCTTACATGCAGGTTTATGTGGAGACTAGATCACAGAGCAGCCACTCCAGCTGAGCTGGTCTGTGGACTGACGCACAGGCTTCAGCAACCCTCACCTGTGCACGCCTGCAAAACTCCTGGGAATCCACAGAACATTGGCTGAAAAGCACTGAGCTATAGCACTGCTCATCTCCTGTCTGTCTCATTGGCCCTGCAGCCCTGGCTGAGTCCTCTAACCCTCCCTCCTCTTGAAAAGGATGAAAACGGACCTTGCATCCAGGAAGGGTATAAGAAGTGAGATCACGGATGTAGAAGTCTCCATTCTTGGGGACAGTTCCGGTTATTCCCATTCAATGACAGAATTACTATTGCCTTTTATTACGTTGTTCAAAAGAGTGAAGCTTCCCAACCACGCCCAGTGATACCTGCTGGCCTTCCTATTTTACACATTCCCGATGGGCAACCAGAACCTTCCTCAAGTGTCTCCCCGAGCCACACGTCTCCCAGTCAATCTGAACATCATTCCTTCTTACCATCTCTGCCTGCTCATGTTCCCAATGCTGGATAAAGAACTACGTTGCAATTATTGGCCCATAAGCTGAGCTTTATCGAGGAGGGCTAACTTTAATAGCTAGCAAAAGGCCCCTGGCATGGTGTCTAATTCGGAGTCCGCCCTCCCTTTGTAACTGGCTGTCACTCATTGGACTCAATGGTGATGGGTCCTCCCCGGAGCCCGGCCCTTTACGTTGGGTAAATACTCACAGGCAAGCCCTTTTATAGTGCAAACAAAAGCAAAACAAACAACACTAAAGGGAAACAAATGACTCACAGGTTGGTTCCGGTTCAGCTTTCCTTTATCATTCTTATATAGAATTTAAGGCCTCTCGGAGCCAAGATGCATTCAATATTTACCGAGTACCTACTGTGAGCCAGGTACTGTCCCGGGTTTCAGAAAAGAGTAATTTAATAATATTATTGATGCGTCTACTTTCTCAGAAATTACTTCACAGTCTCGCCTCTCTGAAGTATTTGAAATCTAGTGTGCATTGCCCTGGACTTCCTCAAAAAGGCCGGGACAGGCAGTGTCCACTCCACTCCAGCAAGAGGTAGTCCACAGAGGGGCACTCGTTGTGCCAATCAATAGGATTGAAGTCTTAGAGGTAGGGTGAGTAATGCTTACCTAGTGGTGCTTTTAATCCAGTACTAATTAAAGGCTTCTGAAAAGGGAAGTGTTACCCAGGCCTGCAGGAGGGAAATGGAAGGGCAGAGCCTAGTGTGAAACTCGGGCCTCTACCTCGCACCTGACCAGCCTGCCGATCTACACTCAGGACGTGCAGCCCCTGAAGGGATGGCCAGGTAAATTACAGATGTGAAACGGGAGATGCCGGGATGAATTTCACAAGCATGGCCGTGATGAGGCAGGAGGCTATTTAGCAAAAGACACACTGAGACTAGAGCCCTGTGGCTCTGTTTTGTCAATAGCATTGATGTTCATGGTACCTTGGCTAAGTGAGGTTAGAGCGGCCGCTCCAGGATGGCTATTTTAGTGGGAAAGTCACGGGGTTCGGTCTGGAGCTGAGTCCCAGCTCTGACTCTTAAGTAGCTATGTGGCCTCAGGTGATCACCATCCACCTGTGTCTCCTTATAAAATAAGGAGCATGGACTAGAATCCCTCCTGGCTCTACGATTTTGATTGATTTCTTAATCAACTAGAATTTGGTGGAGTTTGCCCCCAATGTTTCTGTATAACCCTCGCTGTAACTTTCTCGTGAAAGGAGTAGGAAGACCCTGCCTCTGATAACCAGCCCCACATGGGTCCAGTTGCTCACTCTGCCCCCCAAAATATGACCGAAGGTCAATTACCAGCTATCATTACTCTATTGAACTACAGTTTCCTCACCTGGTAAAATGCAATGATAGCTTATGCATTAAAGGGTTGTTGCAAGAATGAAAAGGTAATGGGATAGAATGATGCAGATTTTTCACCTTGGCCCTGCGGGAGATTACTGATTTGCATCGGTGACTCAGGGGCACTGCCTGGCTTCTTAATTTAAAGCCTATTGGAGGGAGAGGGGCATTGCTGGAGGGCAGATGCAAAACTCCCAGCAATGTGTCCCAGTAGGAACTTTTTGAAAGGTTCAGTGGAGTCAAGATACACCAAACCATGCATGTTTAGCTATTCCTGCAGATGGCTAGAGACCGGCATAAAGTGATTTTTTCCCCTCCAGGTCAATATTCATTAACACAAACAATTAAAAAAATTAAAATAAACCATAAATATCACTGTTAGATTGGAGGTAATATAACATATAAAATGTGCAACTCTCTGGAGAAAAAACAACATAAATGTGAGCAGATAAAGAACTCTCTCCCCATCCATCCAACTCTATACAGTAACTACGAAAAGAAAAATGAATAAAGGAGAAAGAAACAAGGAAACAAATAAAACTGGAATAAAACTTGAACAGAGGGCCACAATTTGACCCAATTAGAAGTTAGATCCTGAGTTTAGTTCTGCCTCCCCCTCCCCCGCCACTTATAACTATGACCACTGAGTCCTTTAGCCTCACAACCTCAGTTTACTCATTGTTAATAACCGGATGCTGCTTACTGCATTATTCTGAAGAAATGATGGATGTATAACACTTGGTGCACTAACAGACATTCCTAAACTTTCAGTAGCAGTAAATATCTTTATATTTAAATATCTTTATATCTTTAAGGAGAAGATGTAGTTTAAAAGTCACCTCTCCCTATATTTCACTCTCTCTCCTTACTGAGAATCCCCAATGTTATTTGTCTCAGGAATACATGTATCTCAAGGTTACCCACGCTTTTGTGAGAGAAAGGTTATATGAAACCAGCGAGGGAAACCTATTTCCCTCAAAGGAAAGTCATTTAGTAACTCACTGAAATCCTGATTTAAAACAAAACAAAACACAAAGAGTTTGTTATGAGTGTGGGTGTGAGTCAAAAGACATGTCTTTCCTACACAGATAAAACCAAGACTTTCTTTTGGTGATTTACTGTTTACCTGGTTATGATGCCACTGCATATCTTCACAGAACATTAAGATCTGAGATTCTACTCATTCATTCCATCACTCCTTAAATATGTATAACACATTAACTGTTTATTATTATTGGCAGTCGTTATATGAGCATAGAATGCAAAGATGACTCAATCGTGAATCTTGCAGTCAGTGCGGTCTAGCTGGAGAAATAGGATATGTAAGAAAGAATACGAACATGCTGAAGAGTCAGCAGTACAAGACAGAAGTGGGTCACCAGGAGCTGGAGAATAGGCTACTTCTTGGGAGGATCAGATTGCGGAAGGGCCTTGCAAGTAGAAGGAATATCAGGAACCAAGGTACGGCATTGTAGGGAACAGTACCAGCAGGAAGTTCAAACCACTCAAGAATGGGGGCTACTACAGGGTTTAAAGTGACCCATCTATTGATGACCACCCTCTCCCCCCTTTTAGGTAATGGTGCCAGTGTTCCTTTCCCCTGTTCTAAGCTGTATCACTAATGCCTCTCAGTAGCCATGGCTCAGTGAGGTTTCGTTTTCATAGAGGTGGGAGTGTGCGGATAAGAATCCCTTGGAGACTAGAGTGGGGCTGAGGTGGAAGGAGAAGATGTAGTTTAAAAGTCACCCCTCCCTATATTTCACTCTCTCTCCTTACTGAGAATCCCCAATGTTACTTGTCTCAGGAATACATGTTCTGCCTTTTTTAAAATCCTGAAATAATACCCGATTGCTTCCCCCTCAAAAGCCTGAGCCAAATGAGTCTCGACACAGCTTTATAAGAGTCTCACTCTCTTTTACGATGCTTGATGCTGACAGCTTTCAAACCCCCTCCTCCCCCCTCCCACTTTATCTGCCCCACTTCTGGACATGCCGATAACAAAGCTTTAATACTTCCCCATTTGGGGCCAGTGGGAAGTTCAAACAACACACGTCCGAGCCCAGCATGGAAGCTCGCACCCAGCCCCAGCTCCGCACCACCATATACTGGGAAACCAAGCGGGTCTCCTTTTCCTGCTCTCATGTGATCTCTGAACCACTTAGGGACCTACACTGCTCTCCCCAGAAAGCCTCAGTATGTGAGTTATAAACCTTTTCATGCCCAAATTGGTACATGCCTTGGTTAAGTCCTATCTAAGGGATAACCACACCAACTGGCACACTAACCAATGTTTTAGGCCAGTGATTGGCGAACTGTGGCTCGTGAGCCACATGCAGTTTTTTGACCCCTTGAGTGTGTCTCTTCCACAAAGTACCACGGCCTGGGCGAGTCTATTTAGAAGAAGTGGGCTTAGAAGAAGTTTAAAATACAGTGGTACCTCGAGATACAAGTGCCCTAACATATGAGATTTTTGAGACACAAGCCGTTGAGCGAGCGATTTTTTATTTTTGCTTTGAAATATGAGCAACATTTGAGATAGGAGTAATCTCGCAGATTGGCCGGCTGCACAGGACCCACCAGTTTATCTTGACTTGAGCGTCTCATAGTTTCCCACGCCTCAAGGTTATGGAACAAATTAAACTCGTATCTCGAGGTACCACTGTATTTGGCTCTCAAAAGACGTTTCAATCGTTGTCCTGTTGGTATTTGGCTCTGTGGACGAATGAGTCTGTGGACCACTGTTTCAGGCAATGGCCACCATCACTGGGTGGCTCTCTTCTCGCTTTGATTTGCTAATGGCTCTGTTGCTGGCTAGCTTGTTTCTTGGGTCCCTCACTGGCAAGCGTGGGCTTTGAGCTGTGCCTCCTGAGCTGCATTTGCTGAGCCCTGCCAAGTCTCTCTCATAGATGTACTTGGACGAAGGGGAAGTTTGACAACTGGCATTTAAGAATGGGAATAAAGTGGCCCTGGGTGCTCTGAGTCCAAACATGCGTGTCTCAGGCTGGCGCGTGCACCTGGAGTCCAGCGTAGGCTGTGACCGCACTCAGGGGAGTTACTCTTGGGGAGTAATGCCCTGGAACTACTGGCCATGTGTTGCAGCCACACATTGCCCCCAGTCTATAGAGGGCTCGGGAAGCATACAGCATGCAAAATGTGGGTTCACTGGCGGCGGCTCATGTGCAGGGAGCACGGTCACTGTGCGGAACGCTGTGGACCACACTCTAAAAGCAGATGGCTCCCTAACGTTCCACTGGCTGTCAGCCCTGCTGCCCCCCAAAAAGGTCCTGATCTCCAGGGTTCCAGGGGGAAGCACCCATTGCTCCCCCATGTCATATCCAAAGGCTTCATTCAAGTTTGACATCCATGGCTCTTAAACCCTATAACACTACCATTGCCATGAGTCCTAATCCTAATGATAGGGATTTGCCCCTCCCTGTAGGAAGAAATTTATAAATACTAGCATGAGAAGGGTACTACCCAATGAACTATATACAGTAACCACCAAAAGAAAACAATAAGTGAATACCAGAGGAAAGAAACAAAAGAATGGAAGCAGAGGCCCACAATCGGTCCCTATTACACACCTACAGTTTACTAAAAGATTTCATACAATAACAAAAAAGATAAAAGGGTGCCAATTGGCTTTTGCAGCTCCACAATATGGGTTCTAAACTAAGTTTTAACACCTACCAAAATGCACCAGTATAGCCTTGATCATACTGGGGCTTAAAGTTACATACACATGAGCATTCCCCTACATTTAGGTAAAGTAACCCCTATAATGGGGGGGAGTTACCGAAGATATTTCAGGACACGAGGGAAGACAAAGAGGTACGCCTCTCCTTAATCACTGTAACTGCTGCCGTGCCAGAAATTCCCCAGAGCTACAGCACCTAAAATATCCAGACTGGGCATGGCCACTCTGACTCAAGGAGGAATAAATTAAAGTTGAATTAAGTTGCTGCCACATTGGCTTGCCAAAATTGGACCCCATGGACCTGGCTCCTTCCATTAGTTAATATGGTGAATATGGCCCCGTTTAAACAGGGCCTTTGAGGTTTGAAAGCCTTATAAAAGACCCATCCTATCTAAAAAAAGAATGCTATGCAAATTAACCATCAATCTGCTATACCCACAAGCCACACCTACCAGCCAATCAGGAGTGATTATGCAAATTTAACCCAACCAAGATGGCTGCGGCCACGGAGTGAGCAGGAGGCTTGGGTTTCCTCTGCAATGGAGGAAGCCAAGCTTTCCGCACTCCCTGGTGGGCCCAGGTCTCTATTCAAGGCTACAAAGTTTCAATTGTAGAAGATAAATAAATCCTAGATACCAGGGCCTCTGTTTGGGTTGCCAGGGTGTGTGTGACCAGCCTGCCCCACACCCCAAGGGAACCCCCACCCTGATCAGGGACACCCTTCAGGGCAATCAGCTGGCCCCACCAGTACACCAGGCCTCTATCCTATCTAATAAAAGAGTAATATGCAAATTGACCATCACTCCAACACACAAGATAGCTACCCCCATATGGTCAAAGATCCTGCCCCCATGTGGACATAAATGGCCACCACAAGACAGCCAGCAGAGGAGGACAGTTGGGAGGGACCAGGCCTGCAAGGGAAAGCAGTTGGGGGCAATCAAACCTGCAGGGAAGGGCAGTTGGGAGGGACCAGGCCTGCAAGGGAAAGCAGTTGGGGGCAATCAAACCTGCAGGGGAGGGCAGTTGGGAGGGACCAGGCCTGCAAGGGAAAGCAGTTGGATAGTTGGGGGCAATCAAACCTGCAGGGGATGGCAGTTGAGTGGGATGAGGCCAGAAGAGGAGGGAAGTTGGGGGTGACAGGGCCTGCAAGAAAGGACAGTTGGGGGAGACCCAGGCCTGCAGGGGAGAGTAGTTGGGTGTGACCAAGACTGCAGGGGAGGACTGTTAGGGGTACACAGGCTGGCAAGGGAGCAGTTAGGCATCAATCAGGCTGTCAGGGGAGTGGTTAGGGGGTGATCAGACTGGCAGGGAGAAGCAGTTAGGGGCAATCAGGAAGGCAAGCAGGTGAGCAGTTGTGAGAAGGATGTCCGACTGCCTGTTTAGGCCCGATCCTACCAGAATCGGGCCTAAATGGGCAGTTGGACATCCCTTGAGGGGGCCACACTCATCTCCCCTGCCGCCCCCCCCCACCCCCCACCCTGCTCTCAGACCATTCTGGGACCTCGCTCTCCCCAGAAAGCGAACATGTGAGTGACACATGTTCCTACATCCTCTCCGTGTCATTGTCTGCGGGGCATCACCAGTTCCATCATCTGACCCCACATTAGGTGGGAGCCCATCTCACTGCTTCCGCGACAACAACTGTGTCAAGTTAAACGTGGAGAACAATGTCACACTGGGACAGACACAAGCTGTGCGAATTTAATTGCTGAGAAACCTCATGAATGAAGCCATGTGTGTTTATGAAATGGCATTCAATATTTACACTTAACAATAATAACAACTATCTCAGGCCCCGGGATCCGAAATGTGTGTGACAGTTTTGGCGAGTCTGTAAAAGTATCCGGAATCAAGTTAAATTTAAAAACGTATGGCTCCGAGCGTGGAGGGAACAGGCATGCCTACTAGTATTGCCTCACCCGATCCAAGGCTCAGGGGCTGCATCTGGGAGAAAAACACCTGCAGTGATCGACACCCTGGAAGGAGTGACACCCACACATGGGCACATGTACCCTGACCCTGTAACAGAGGACTGGCTAATTGTTAGTACACGCGAGGGACAAGCCCCTGGAAGTCCGTGCTATGTCCTTCTGCTCTGGTGACTGTGGCCAGATGTGCCCGTTTGTCTCCTCGGTGAAATGGGGAGCATAATTCTAGCCTTCTTCATGTGCCCAAGGACTGTTCTTTATCAGCCATAGCATTGCACACAGGGGACACCAGCACGAAAGGCCACTCTGACCGACCTAACGCCTCTAAATAAAACAATCCTGGGTGTGCAGCTCCCCACGGAAAGGCGTTTTGAAAGGGGAACTTTACCTTCACGCTAGGGGGTACTGCCTTCTGCTATGACTTCAATAATCTATACAACTAGGTCTCAAACCTGCATTTTTCAGGCCATACCTTTCTTTTGATCACCAGTGTGTGTGTATACACACACACACACACACACACACACACACACACACACAGACATACACACATCTGTATCCCTTTTACATTGCCAAGTGATGTGCCAATTGTGAGCTAGTGCATTACATGCCAATATCCTTTAGAAACCTTACACTCAGCATCTTTAAAATGGAACTCAGCTCTCCAATACCTTCTGTTCTTTTGTTCCGCTTAAGAGAGAGCAGCATGGACTCAGGCGCTTAAGCCACAAACCTTGTTCCCATCTCTCATCATTTCCCTCACCTCCCACCTCCCACCACCATTCGATGATAGCGTTCTCGTCAAACTAGCAACTTACTCTAATGGTGTTCGCATGCATTTACTCTTTTCTCCAGCCTCACAACTATTAAGTGTAAGCTGCTATTATTTTTTCCTGAGACAACTGCTATAGCTTCCTAACTGCTCTTCCCCACCCAAATCTAGCATCCTGCATATTCTTACTTCTTCCTTCCCAAATCAAGCCCATCACACACCAGCCAGAGTCCAACTCAGAGACGCAAATGCTACTAATAATAAATAAAGCATTTAAATGGCCTTAAACTGCTCTGAGGAAAAGGGCACATTCCTACGAGGGCCCACACATTAGTGGATCTGGTTCCTGGATAACTGCCTTTCTAGGTTTATCTCAGCACTGCTTCCTCGTTCTGGCAATCTGCTCAATCCATTGCCCCTGCCCCTTACTTTAGGACAGTGGTTCTCAACCTTTTTAATGCCTCGACCCTTTAATACAGTTCCGCATGTTGTGGTGACCCCCAACCATACTTCATAACATAATTTTGCTATTGTTATGAATTATAATGTAAATACCTGTGTTTTCCGATGGTCTTAGGCGACCCTTGTGAAAGTGTCATTCGACCCCAAAGGGGTCGAGACCCAAAGGTTGAGAACCACTGCCTTAGGCCCTGTATTACACCTGCTTGCCTTGCTGCCAGAATCACTCTCCCTCTCTCTGCCTACTTATGCTACTCAAATCTTTCCTCCTCCCAGTTCTTGGGGTGCCCTTCCTGACCCACCACCAGGTAGAATCAGGTGGCCACGGCACACTTCAGGTTTCCTCCTCCTAGTGTCTGCACGTTGCACTGTGCTTTCCTCGTTCCCATCTCTCCAAGACCAGACTGAGCTCTGGAAGGCCGCGTGACCATGACTTAAATGCTGCACCTATAGCACCTAGCACGGCCCCCGGCACACGGCAGGCACTCAACCACCGTTGCTGGCTAAAGCCAGGGCAGGGGTCAGCCAGCTCAGCTCCAGTGTGGACTTGGATGAACACTTCGGTCGCAGGCAGCACCAGCTGTTCCTCCGCCGCCTGCTCCTCCCGCCAGCTGCCTCCCTGAATGACTGACCATGGCCGTGACAGAACGGGCTGTGGCTGGAAGGTGGGAGGGAGCGCTTCCCCCAGACTGCATTTTCCTCTGAGACTCTTCTCAACTATCACATGATGAAACGATGCATTTCCTTCTGGAAACTCAATCAAAACCTTGTCTTGGTGCAAATTCGCCAATGGAAGACAAGGCTCAAAAGCCACCCCTGATTGTGTGACATATACACTGTATCTCAATAAAACCGTCACAAGATATAAATACCTTTGGACACATGGGCTCTTGAATTGCCTCTCAAACACGCTTTCTTGGATGAAGGAGGGAAGAAAGGAATCTAATGCTCTCAATGACACAGTTCCCTTTGAGCAACTTGCTTATTCTCCCTGGGGCTCCATTTCACCATCTATATTACTAGATTTATTAAATTAAAGATCTTTCTGCTGTAAGTTTCAATGATTCTGGTGCCACAGACCTCAGGGACATCTTGGACCAAGATCTCCCAAAGGAGCCTTCCCTCTCCCTGGACACCTGTGAGATGGGAGAAAACAGAAATGCAGACCCCAGGGATGCTAAGAAGGAACCCCTGGGGCCTAGGACTGGCGCGTCAGATGTAGACAATCAGGCCAGCCCAATGGACCAGCGGTCAAGTCCGTCTTCGGGGCCTGGCTCCGAGCCTGCACCCTGACCTCCAGCCAAGGCATTGCTAGGAAACAAGGAGGCTCTGGCGCCAGCTGGTTGGCATCAGACTGGCCAGACTCATGCTCATCTGTCTGCCTCGTTCCTCACTCTTCCTGACCACGTGCTTCTAACCATTTCAGGGGAAAGAGAAATGCTGCTCAGAGAGAACTCTTTCTGGAGTGCCCACCCACGTGACGTGGTAGCAAAATACCGATGGCGAGAGGACTGGAGAAAGCAGGGATGGAAGAAAGAGAGGCCAGGGATACTTTCTTTTGCAGCTGTACCTTTAAATGATGTATCCTCCCCGACTCAGAGCCTCCATTTCCCGAGCATAAGGACCCAGCGTTAGAGGGTTGTCGTGGGGATCAAGTGAGATCATGTATGAGAAGTGCCCAGGGAACCTCCTGGCACATGGTTCTCAGTACACGGCATGTTGTTACAGGGAGACAGTAGAACATGAACTTCAGAGTCAGACAGTCCTGGGAAATCTCCTGCCTCCACCTCTGCCCCGCCAGTGACCTTTGGAAGATGGGAAGAATTCTCTCCACCTCACGGGGTCACATGTGATTTATCAGCCCATTGTAGGAACTCAATACAAGTCAGTCCTTGTTGCCTGCTCCTTTCACCCCTCCATCTACACACACACACACACCCCTGCCCATTCTTCCGGACCACGACAAGCTTGGTATTCAGCTTGCTAACATGCCTCAGTTTCCCCATGTGCGAAATGCAGATTGATGTGCTTCACCAGAGGTCTGTTCCGAGGAGGACATTGGATGAAATAACGTATGTGGAAGAGCTCTGTGAGGTGCACTGTGCAGAGCACATGCAAAGGGTTATTCTTTTTGGGACGCACCAACTGGAAAAAGACGAGGGTGTTCCGCTCCAGATGGGCTCAATCTAAACTGGAGAACAAATGCTTTTTTTGGTAATTTCATCTGGTAGAAACGGCAGTCTCGTGGGCCTATTTGTGTTTAATGAACCACATCTTGTATCTTCCTTTTACATTGTTCCGAGGAGAAATAAGTTGGCGCTCTCCTCTGGCATCTGCAGGCTAGAGAGTGTCCAGACCTGTTTAACCTCTGCTCTCCCTGTCCTCTCTCCAAGGAAAACTGCCGGATGCGGGAGAATAGCTCTCAGCCTCTGCCCAACCCCACACTGCGGCCACAAACCCGGCCAGGCTGAGATCTCTGACCCCTGTCAGAGTTAAGGTGTGAGGCTCAGTGTGACTGAACCGCAGACAGCATGGGGGCAGGTGGGACTGGAGAGGTGGGTTGGGGACACATCTCTCTGAGAGGGCCATGGGGAGGAGACTGGAAATGAGCTTCAGGGCAATGACCAGGCCCTCAGGAGTCTTCATCCAAGGAGTGACCTGATGAAACAAGTCACCATGTTTTAGAAACATCTGGTGACGGTTACTAGTATAGGTGAACCTGACTGGACCATTGATGTCCAGATATTAGTCAAGCATTAGTCTGGCTGTATCTGTGAAGGAATCAGATAATCAGGAGGCTGAATACAGGAGATTGCTCTCCCACATGTGGATGGGCAGCATCAAACGAGTTGAAGGCCTGCATAGAACACAAAGGCTGACCTCCGGTGAAAAAGAAGGAACTCCTCTGCCTGACTGACTGAGGCTGGGACATTGATCTTCTACTTCCTTTTGGACTTGAACTAAAACATGGGTTCTTGGGTCTCAAGCCGGCCAGCTATGGGACTGGCTCTCTTGGATTTCCAGTTTGCTGCGAGGATTTTGGCTTGGAACTTCACGGCTTCCGTAATCACATGAGCCAGTTCCTCATAATACATATTTATCTCTCTTTCTCTCTCCATATATATATATATATATATATATATATATATATATGACTAATGAAATACATCTATCTTTCATACATAAATCACATATGATATATGAATATACCACAAATATCCTGGATAGTACTAGAGGCCCAGTGCACAAAATTTATACATTTGTGGGCGGGGGGAGGGGGAGAGGGGAGTCCCTCAGCCTGGCCTGCACCCTCTCACAGTCCAGGAGCCATGGGGGGGATGTCCTACTCATGGCATAGTGGGCCTAAGCCACCAGTTGGACATCCTTGGCATTGCCACGGAGACTGGAGAGGCTCCCACCACTGCCACCGTGCTCACAGCCATGAGCCCTGCTTCTGGCTACGTAGTGCTTCCCCTGTGGGAGCACACTGACTACCAGGAGGCATCTCCTGTATTGAGCGTCTGCCCCCTGGTGGTTAGTGCGCATCATAGTGACCAGTCATTGCACCATTTCATCATTTGCAATTAGCCTTTATTATGTAGGATAGGTAATAATGAGATTTTTATCTATCATTTCTATCTATCTATCTATCTATCTACCTACCTACCTACCTGCCTGCCTACCTTTGGTTCTCTCTCGCTGGAGAACCTTGGCTGATTCATGTCCTCAAGATTGTTGGGTTGATGGTAGACAAGAGTGGATGCAGGGAGATCATAGTAAGCCAACACTAGAGTCCAGGTAAGACATAAAATCAGCTTGGAACAGGGTGGTATTCTCTAGGTGGAAAGAAGTGGACAAATTCCAGGGCTTTTTGGGAATTAAACTGGGAAAATCAAGATGGTTTGGAAATGGGAGGAGTGAGGGGGAGGGAGAAGTTGGAAAGGACCCCTAGCTTCCTAGGTGCCTGGCCTGGCTCTGAGCAGACAGCGGTGCCCTTCCCAGGAGCACAGGGCAGGACCAGTGGTGTGGGGCAGATCCAGGCGGGCAGGGGGGCTAGCGTGATGGCAGATATCAGAGGGAGTCTTGGAGGCTGAGTGGGGTCATCAGGGTTGGGGTGGTAGCAGAGAGCATGGCTGAGATTCCCCCCAGAGAGTATGCAGTCCAGGAAGAGGGTACAGGAGGGTGGGGTGAAGCACAGTGACTGGTTCAGCAGAGGATGGAGTTGCCCAGGAGGCAGAGAAGGAGCAGGCGGGATCGAGGTGGACCCTCAGGAGGATCTGATGCCATGAAACAAACTCATACAGCGCCTCAAGCTAGAAGTGGGCAATTCCATCAAAGGCGAATGAAAGGTCACGCAAACAGGATTTGCACACTACCAATGGGTGAGTTAATCTCCGGGTAACAGACCAGTGCAGCTCTGAAATAAACCCCTTCCACACCTGTTTGCCGCCTTTGAAGTGTGTTCCCCCAGGAGACTGAACGCGGGGACAGCTCTCCAGCTCACACCAGCCCCTGGCCACACCTATCCCCACAGAGGAGATAGCGTTTACTACATCTTTCCCTTCCTTCTCCGCTCCCACCCTAACCCCTGGGCGGCCTTTCAGACAGCCAACCTGATCTTCCTTTAAATAGTAGAGGAGACAAGTTCCAGCTGACTTCCAAAGGGCATTGTGATTCAAATGGAAAGGCAGGAACTCATTCCCTGGGCAGCCCTGGGAAAGTACAACAGATACAACATCTTTTCAAGGTGGCAAAGGGCATGCGTCTGAGGGGGCATCTGTCTACTATGGACTCTCCCAATTCCAACACAAGGGCAGTGCCACCTGAAAATGCCCTTTCACCGGGTCACCGAGGCTCCAACCTTGAAGACATCTTAATTGCATATCTTTTTTTCTTCTACACGTTCTTTGTCTCTCTATTTCTCTTTGTGCATTTCCTTGCATTTATCGTTTTGTTTTTCTGTCTTTTCCAACCTTCCTCAGCAATCTCTCTGTCTTTCTCCCCCTTCCCTTTCCCCTCCTCACAAACATCTGTCTTGAGGTTACCTGAGTGGATGTGGCACCTGTTGGTAAAACTAGTGGGTTGAATGCAGGCAATAATTAGGTGCCCTGCTCAGTGCCAGGCGAGTCCATCACCGATCTGTCTATTCGCTCATTGGATCCTGTATTTTGCAAATGGGAAACCTGATTTTAATGAAGACCAATTGGTTACTAAGAGATCGAGCTGGGATTTGAACCATGATCCAACTGACAGCAAAACCTGGGCTTTCTCTCCAGATGAGGACGTCTACCCAATTTAGCCAGAGGAAAGCTATCTTCAAACCAAGGCTTAATCATGACCTAGGACTAATGTATCAAGTCACAGGTAGGGAGGGCAGGTGACCATCAGGCCAAAGAGTGAAATGAAGCCTGAGTGAGAGAAAGGCAACTTTCCAGTGGGGGGTAGAGCAGAGGTCAGAGGCACGCAGCGGAGGCACTGAGCTGGGACAGGAGACGCTGCACTTGGCACAGGGCGGGGCAGCAGGGTGGAGGGAGGAGCCTGAGGGTGAACAGCTCCTGTGCTCGCCCAGTTGCCTGCAGGCCCATCTAACTGACCTGCGGGGTGCCCCTGGCCCCTCCACCCAGCGGGATGCCCAGGATACTGGGTGGAGGCAGAAAGCTCCACCCCCTGCCTGGATCTTTCTAGTCCTCTGCATGCCCAGAGCCCCTCTGGAATGAGTGTCAGACACTGGGCCTACTGTTCTAGCTTTCTTTTTGCCCTGTTATAGGGAAAACAATACCCTGGGTACAGACCACTACTCCTGTTTTCTGAACCTTGAGCAGACATTGCTAACTAATCACAGCTTTCTCCTTGAACTATTAGCTCTGTACAGTGGTCTAGGCCACTGGTGGGCAAACTGTGGCTCGTGAGCCACATGTGGCTCTTTGGCCCCTTGAGTGTGGCTCTTCCACAAAATACCACGCCCTGGGTGAGTCTATTTTGAAGAAGTGGCATTACAAGAAGTTTAAGTTTAAAAAATTTGGCTCTCAAAAGATATTTCAATCCTTGTCCTGTTGATATTTGGCTCTGTTGACTAATGAGTTTGCCGACCACTGGTCTAGGCAAACCACCCCAGCGGATCAGAAATGGCACAAGAACCGAAGGCTAGGAGCCACCAGGTGATAGTGGCTGGGTTCCCTCCCATGTGCCAGCCCCTCCCTCCTTCTAGCTGTCCATCAGTGGATTAGAGAGTCCATGACAAAAATGAGGAGATGCTGGAAGGCTAAGACAGGCCGTAATGAACAGCGTGGGGGCAGCGCTCACGTCCATTATGGAGCCCCAGCGCCTGGCACAAGGTCTGTGGGTGGGAAGCGGGTAGGACATAGCAGTGAACTAGAGGATCAGTGATGTAAACGGTAAAGTGCTGTACCGTGTCTGTGGCTGTCACCCCTGCCCTGCGTGGTCCCTTCTCCCCGCCTCTTCTTCCGCCTTTAGCCTCCTGTCAGGGAGAATCCTGGGAACCCGCCCTCTCCAATGGAAGGGAAATTTGTGGAGTGTCTTTCACGTGACATAGAGGCTGCACAGGGAGGAGTGAGAGCTGTGGCCGGGACCAGCATCCTCAGCTGGTGCCCACAAGTTTTGTTTTAAGCCACTGTGGTTCATGTACCCACTATGCCAGGTACCTACATTATCTCATTCCATTCTCCCTAAAGTCACGCAAGGGAATCACTTTCTTTAACAGGAGGAAATAGACCTTGAGAAGCTAATTCCACCTCGGACAGCTGGCAGGGATTTCAGAAGAGCCATGGGGATGGGAAATCCTGTCTGTCCCACGTCAGCCCTGCTCCTCCCCCCGGCCTCTTCCCACGAGTTCTGCCCCCGGCGTGATGAGCTTCCACACCCAGATCCTTCCCCGCTGGCTTCCGGGGCCCTGGCTCAGCACGAGTCCGTGACACACACTTGGGGGCTGGGAGAGACGGATCACCCACTACATCTGAGTCCAGAGGTTTCTCGATTCTTCAGGGGAAAACGCCCCACTCACTTCCCATCCTCCTACTCCCCAGCATTACTCCCAAATCAAAAATACAACGAACGATAGTGTTTAGATGAAACCAAAGCATAGCATCCAACGTGCAGTCTGAGGGGACAGAGAAAGGAGGAGATGCACACCGTGGTTCCGCTGGCCTCAGTGCAGCTCCCTGCTCCTCCTGGGAGGGGCACGAACGATGGGGAAAGACAAGAGCCTTTGCACAGGAGGCCCGAGAGAGAACTCCACGCCAGGTCTACCTGGCACGCTCGCAGGACACGAGAAGGGGGCCGAGCTTCTCCCCGGCATTCTCTCTGCCTCCTCCCCATCTTGCAACAGATACACACGCATCTTCCGTACAAAGAAGCGCGATTTCTCTGGAGTGAACGCGACGGCGGCCGCGGGTGGAGATGGGGTGGGAGTTGGCATGAGCATGGTGCCCTGGGCCCCAAATGCAGGGAGAGGCAAACGAGCCCAGTGGCCACCGTGAGCGGAGGTTTTTATAAACACAACCTAATTGTATTACCTCAAACTCTTGAAGCTTATTGCCCTGCTTAATGATGTGTCACATTATTTATAGGGTGGCCCTACGAGACTTCAATTGATTTAATGCACTTCCTTAAAGACCGTCATTGTCACAGCCATAAAACAGCTATTCCCAGACAACTCAATTACGTCCCCTGCGCCCATAAACCGACCCGCGCCCCACGCAGCAGCTGCGCACAGGAGGCAGGGGGGCGAGACCACCCTCCAGGACAGAGGGTGGACCAGGCTTCCTCTAGTTGGGGAGGAGGGCGGCCTAGGAGGTGGACAGGGAGCGCGTGCACCCCACTCTGTCTGGGCTAAGCCGGGGGTGGGGTGGAGCGGAGCCCTGAGATCCTGAGCAAGCTTCCTCCTCCCTGGGCCTTCCATTTCCCAACTCGGACACTGGAGGGCAACACTCGGTCAGACCGGCCAGGTGCCCTCTGGCTCCACGTTCTGGGGTTTGGAGTTCCGGTTGAGCCTTATGAAGAAGGCGCAAGCACCTCTTTATAAAGTCACTCCCCACCTTCCCATCCTCCCAGAGCTTTTCTTTTTAACTCACTGATAATAACAGTAACAATGACAACAGGACACGATCCTCCCCCTGTTCCTCACCAGCGGTTTGTCTCTACAGCAGCGGTTCTCAACCTGTAGGTCGAGACCCCTTTGGGGGTCCAACGACCCTTTCACAGGGGTCTCTTAAGACCCTCGGAAAACACAGATATTTACATCACGATTCACAACAGTAGCAAAATTACAATTATAAAGTAGCAATGAAAATAATTTCATGGTTGGAGGTCACCACCACATGAAGAACTGTATGCAAGGGTCGCGGCCTTAGGAAGGTTGAGAACCACTGCTCTACGGGCACTTGATCTGGCATATCTGTGAACTCCTTTTCCCATCTGAGAAATGGGGGTCTGAATACATGGACCTAATGAAGTACACCATGCATGCCTGAAATATTTCTATCTTTCTCCAAACGCCATTGCATGTACCACTTTCCCTTAAAGGGGGAGGCAGACAAGAATAGCTACCTATGTACCCATCTCACAGGAAGGGAAAGCTGAGGTGGGAAGGGAAGGACCTTTGCAAGGTGAGTGGTGGAGATGGATCTCCATCAGGTTTGGGAGATTCCCATTGTGCTAATAACTGGAAGTCCCAGGGAAAATGGATCTAGCGACTTCCCTGCGGATAACAGCGCCTCCGTGGGAAGGATTTGAAACTGTCCCCTCGCCACGTGACATCCCTCCCAGAAGAGCTGGGGCTCTTCTGGATTCTTCCCAGAAACCTGGGGAGAAGGTGTCCCCTCTCCTCGGCCCTCCCCAGAGAGGTGTTCCAAGGAGAGAGAGTGGGAAACAGGGGCCTGCCTAGCCCAAGGTGTTGGGGTCCAGAACACCTCCTTGGGGCTGAGAAAATTCTGACTGGAAGCTTCTGAGAAATCATCCCCGGGCCCCTCATTCTGTCCGGAGTGAAACGGAAGCCCAGAGAGGGGCAGGGGCTTGCCTAAGGCCACACAGCTTATACGCGGCAGAGCCAGGATCGTGCTCCCAGGGAGTTCGGGCATCTCCCCGGCTGGCCACTGCCTCCACGCAGCCCTCCAGGCTTACCTTTCTGGTACTGGAGCCACAGCTGCTGCTGAACCTTCTTGCTGGGGAAGTGGATGATGCAGGTGAGCTCGGAGCCGTAGAGGGCCTCTGCCAGGTAGTGGGAGCCATAGTGCTGGATGAAGGTCAGCAGCTCCTCCCGGCTGCTCTCCTTGCTCAGGATCTTGAGCACGTTGGTGAAGCCTGGGCAGAGGAGCACGGGAAGGGGGTCAGAGTTGGGAGGCTGGTGGCTGGCAGGTTCTCAGAGGCAGGGGGCTCTTTTTAGCATCAGTCTGGCCGCACCAGTCCGGACAGACCGGTCTCCCTCCCCGACGTAGATGAACTTGCCTTGGCCCGCTGGCCAGGGTTGCTAGGATTCTAACCACTTCTGCTGTCACTCCAAAGCGCATGCCCTTTCCACTGTCCCCTCCCTACAGCCCAGGGCTTGACTGTCCAAGGCTGGAGGCCTGGGGGCGCCTGGCTGGGGCTCAGCAGATACTTGGCACCCCCTTTCCTGATCCCTGGCTCAGCTCCCTACAACACCACCTCCCTTTCTGTCTCAGCCATGACCTTCCTAAACAGCCACATATTCTCTTGCCATGGAGTTCTTTTTTTAAAATTTATTGAATTTTTTACAGAAAGGAAGGGAGAGAGATAGAGAGTTAGAAACATCAGTTGCCTCTTGCACGCTCCCTACTGGGGATGTGCCCACAACCAAGGTACATGCCCTTGACCGGAATCGAACCTGGGACCTTTCAGTCCACAGACTGACGCTCTATTCATTGAGCCAAACCGGTTTCGGCACCATGGAGCTCTTTGCGGCTCTGTTGTCCTTAGTGCTAAGCCAGAGCCCGAAGTCCGCAGGTCCCACCACGGGGCCTGCACGGCAGTCACTCAGCAGCCGCTGTCCCTTTGCCCTTTCCTTCCTCCAGCAGCCAGGCGCCACACTGTGCTTCCAGGAGCCTCAAGACCTTCCCGGGCTCTGGCTCCTGGATAAAGCCAATGGTCTCAACTGAGCATCTAGGCCTCCAAGGTCATGGCCCAATGAGCCACCTGCATCGGGCTTTACCTCCAGCTGAGTCAGTGTTCATTTTTTTGTTGTTGTTAATCCTCATCTGAGGATATTTTCCCATTGATTTTTAGGGAGAACAGGAGAGGGAAAGACAGAGAGAAACATCCGTGTGAGAGAAACACATCAATCGGTTGCCTCCTGCATGGCCACGGAGGGGCCTGCAACCCAGGTACGTGCCCTTAACTGGAATTGAACCTGAGACCCTTGGGTCTGCAGGCTGACACTCTATCCACTGAGCCAAACTAACTAGGGATGAGATTTAAAATTTTTTAAAATATTTTTATTGATTTCAGAGAGGAAAGAAGAGGAAGAGAGAGAGAGAGAGAAACATCAATAATGAGAGAGAATCATTGATGGGCTGCCTCCTGCACGCCCCACACTGGGGATGGAGCACACAACCTGAGCATATGTGCCCTGACCAGGACTGAAACTGTGACTTCCTGATTCATAGGTTGACACTCAACCACTGAACCATGCCAGCCAGGCTAAGTCAGTGTTCTTACTTGTCCTGAATTTTACAAAGGATCTACTATCCTCTCCTCATTTCTGTCCCTCATTTTTCCTCCCATACACACACACACACACACACACACACACACACACACACACACACATCACTGCCCCCAGTCCCACCTGAATGGCCTCTCTACTTCCTGCCTAAAGTCCCACCTGCGCTTCAAGGCCTGGGAAGTCCCCTCTCCCGTAAGGAACCTTGCTCACATCTTGATCAGGGAACCTGCCTCTGCACCTTCCACACACTCCGCCTTGAAACAGAAGCTCTGCCTACGGGTCTCTGAGTCTAACATCCATCCCCACCCCTGCCCCAGCCAGGTCCCCATGGCACCATCCCGGCAGCTACACCAGTCGCCGTTACTGTAAGAGCCACCAACTCCAGGCCAAGTCGAGTAAAATGTAAACGAACAAGCTCTTTTTCCACAATAAATAACGAGCTCCGATTTGCCAACAGTTGATTTACAAGGAGGAGCTCAGGAGCCTCGTTAGTGATTAATTAACGCCGATCCACCTCTGTGGTTCCAACAAGAATGTCGCCGTCTTACTCACAAGTGCCGTGTGAGGGTGTGGGTGGTGGGCAAACAGAGCGGGGCTCGGCTGGAGGAACGGGGGCCCAATCAGAACCACCTCTCTTCATCAGCCCGTTACCTCCCATGGCCGGGTAATTAATACCGCGGTGTTAATGAGGAGACTGCGCCTGTCGGTGATAAATAACACCGTGGCCATGCCCTGCGGCTCTTCCCCCGGCAGACAAAACTGCAGCGGGATCCCTGCTCTGCTCCCGGGCTGCCACTCACGAGCCGGCGTGATCCCGGGCCAATTACCTCACCCCGCTGACCCTCAGTCTCTTTCTCTGAAAAATAATGGAATGAAAAATGCATTCCTTGCGAGACACCGAAAGACAGAAAATTCTATCAAGTTCTGGCTGATGTCAGAAATAATTACGAGTCGTGCCTCTTCGAAGGTGCAGTCCTCCGATTCTCAGGCTAAACGAGCGCTGCCACTGGAAAAGGGCACTGGAAAGGCAGGCTGAGGGACCAGCTGGGGGATAATTAGGCGGCGACGCTGGGACGGTCACCCAGGGGCAGGGTGAGGAAGGGCCAGCGTACAGGACCGGAGCTCAGGCCCATACTCCCAAAGTCCTTCTCTCACTGCTTGCTCTCCAGTTGTCCTTTATGTATTTTTTATTTCCCCATCAGACATGAGCACCGACCACGGGTTGCAGAGAATCCACAAACAGGGACCCCAGCCCTAGCCGCAGTCTCAGATCCGTTGGTGACACAGGAGGACTCAGACAGGAATCAAGCACTTGATATTGGTAGCTGCCCACAGGAAATTTCTCGATTTCTTTCTGAGGGAAAAGGGGGAATGTGAGAGGTGCCGCTGAGTAGAGCAGGATTCCCCGGGAGGGAGATCCAGGCGGAGGGAACAGCATGTGCAAAGTCACAGAAGCACGGCAGAAACATGTCCCCTTTGGAGAGCTACAAATGATCGATCACCTTCAGCTCAGGCTCAGGGTTCATGTGGGTAAGTGTGGGCAATACGTGCACGCACATGTGTACGTGTGTGTGTGTGTGTGTGTCTATCTGTTGGGTGGTAGGTATTACTGTTGCATAGAAGATATGTAGGGAAAAGAAATCAGCCAGGAAGAGAGATCGGAGGAATCAGTGCATCAGTGCCTGAGAACTTACACTTGAACTCTTACAAGTTCATAAGCGGGACAGAGATTTCCTTTAGCCTCTCCCTCCATTCATCCTTCCACATACTCCCTGGTCCGACACCCCTTCCTCCAGGAAGCCTCTCTGGGTGGCTCCCTCTCCTGTGCCTCGACTGTCCTGTTATGGGGTAGATGTCATGGTCTGTCTGGTTGCCCATCTGTGAGCCCCTGGACGGCAGCTTCCCAGGGCCAGCGCAGGGCCTGGCACACCTAGGTCCCCAGGAACGAGTTGCTGAATGACGCCAAGTCCCCTGGCTGCGGGGGCGCGGTCCTCACCTGCCGAGAGGGTGATGGTGCTGAGCTTCACGCGGTACAGGTTGCTGCGGACCCTCCACTGCTGCACCATGGGGTAACCCATGGCCTCGTCATACCTGATGTCTCCTGCGGAGGGAACAAGAGGGCCCCGTGAGCCAAGCATTTAGAGGTCCCACATCACACCCCGCCCGGCATCCCTGGGCTCCGGCACCTCTTCTAAACAGGCACTGGGCCTCGGGGTGCCAGCTCTCGCTGGGGCTGACAGCTTTCTCTGGACCCCAACTGCAGATCTCATCCTGGCCTCCGATTTCCCCCGCCTTTCACCTCTGCCCAGCAACGTGTGAGGCCCTTTTACCCTGGAAACAGGAGTGGCTGTTCGGGCTCATCGGGCCTTGTTGGCAACATGCCATGGGAAACCAGCCATCCCAGTGCCTCAGTTTCCCCGTCTGACACTGCTGCTACCTACGCTGACCTGACTCCTTAGGCACATTGTGAGACGCCAGTGAGGGAACGAGAAATGCACATTATACGCAGGGACCAGCATCACCAAAGCACAGCCCGTTCACCACGGATCGCCAAGGGCTGCTTTCACGGGAGGGCCCCCAAGGTGAGCAGCTGCAATGGAGACACTCGAACAACCCCACCCACGCCCTGTCCTACCCTCTGAGCCCGTGCTGACCACTGCTTCCCACTGTGGAAACATGGGAGGGTCATGTGACATGCACGTGCGAATAAAAGGTTCCCATTTCACTGGAGAGCCTTATGCTTAGTGAAATAAGCCAGGCAATGAAGGAGAAACGCCACATGACCTCACTCATTTGTGGAGAATAAAGAACATGATAAACTGATGAACAAAAGGATAGACACAGAGGCAGTAAAGCATCAACCAGACTGTCAAATTACAGCAGGAAGGGTAAGGAGAGGCGGGGTAGATAAGAGATCAACCGAAGGACTTGTATGCATGCATATAAGCATAACCAATGAACACAGACACTGGGGTTGGGGTATGCCTGGGAGTGGAGGGGGGGGGCAATGGGGAGATATGTATACATGTAACACAATAAAAAATAAAAATAAAATATTTGAGGTAAAAAATTAAAATAAAAAAAAAAGGTTCCCATTTCAAGGCAGACTGAGAAACGCTGGCTAAACAAAGTCATACGCTTTGCTTTACAACACGGTGGGTTCTCAGAACTTGCACAGATTAATAAGCATGTGAAAGCTCCCAGCAGGTAGGATACAGCCTTCTGCAAACCTCTTTAACTACAGAACCCCTTTTCTACAGAGAACCTGCTGGAACTCACATCCCATGGAATACATTTCGGGGAGAGAAAAATATAGATAAAAAAAATAAACAACAATAACAACAAAAACACAACAAGATGTGAGCAGGCCGTGAACTCTGGTGGTGGGTGTATAAAGATTCTTGCTTCCTGATTTATATGCGTCTCCATTTTCTAAATCTCCTACTCTGAGGGTTTCAAACTCTCTTTTTTTGTAATCAGAGAAGAGACGCATGAATGAGGCTGGCCACATCGGCAGCTATTATCGCGGCGGTGGCGTCTACTCTGCAAACAGCAGGCACATCTGCCATCCCTTCCCTCTGCCCCCCGGTGCGGAGGCGCTTAAGGAGATATTTGAAACTGAGATTAGAACGCGAATCTCATTGGAACCAGTGATTTCTTTCTGGACATTACTGCAGTATTAAAGTTGTCCATTATTGTCAGCTCCCTGTTTTCCTCCGCAGTCTTTTCAAAAGCAATGCACTTTTCTTTTTTTTTTTTTAAGAGGCTTTCATTTTAAAGTAAAATATTCATGGTCCCCAATGATCTGTCCGCTGGAGCAAGGCTGTTTGGTTATAAATAGGCCCTCTCTGTCCCCTCTCCTTCCTCTGTGGGGGGTGGGGGGGTGGGGGTTGGGGGATGGGGGGTGGGGTGGGGAGAGAGGAGGGCAGTGGATGGGGCAGGTGGGGGCCGTGTGTGGAGTCAGGGCAGAGGCCACCACCGTCTGCGCAGGAAAACCAGACACGGGTGCCCAGCAGCCTCTGCCCAGCTGGTCATGCTCATTCCGGTGCAGACCAAGCGTGCACGGTGTGTTGGCTATGGGGCCCTAGCCCCTGGAGAGAGGGCAGACATGTGCACGCAGGCTGGTGACACAGCTCGTCCACTGGGTGGCGTGATGTGCCAAAGGACAAGAAAAAATACTGCTGCTTCTGGCGATTGCGCCTTAGCCCGTGGCTGGGCCTCTCCCATAGGAGGTCATTATGCCATCACTCTTCCCCCCCGCATCCCTGGTCCTTTCTGCATTCCAACATGGAATAAAGGTCCTTCTGTGTGAGGTCAGCTACTTGAGGTTAGCCCCATGGTCTGCATTTCTCATTTCTGTAGAGCCTAGAACAGCGCCTGGTGCACAGCAGGCTCTCAGTAAGTATGGATGGACTGGCTCATTCACATTCACACACCCAGCCCTGTTCTGCCTGCACTCCCGAGTCCATCTCACCCGCCTCTCTCCTGGTTTCCTACCCAGCGATCAGAGGTAGAATGAAGCTCTGGGAGGAGGGAAGGTATTTTTTCCTGGTAACAAAACAAACAAAACAAAAACAAAACAAAAACAAAAAGTCTCTTGAAATGTAGCAGTTCCTTTATTAGGACACTTCCAAAGACCCCTGGATCAAAACTAATAATCCTACAAATTCATACCACTCACATCCGTGCTTTCCAATCCTCACCATTATCTTGAAGAAAATAATTGTTATACCCCATTTTTCAGAAGGAGAAACTGAGGCTCAAAGAGGGAAACTGTCCAAGGAGACAAAACAGTCAGCCACAGATCCAGGTCCTTCCCATTGGAGCACAGCACCCCTGCTCCCCACCCCCCCACCTCTGCCCCTGCCCCAGCCATGAGTCGTGAATTTCCCATCACTGGGATATGGAAGTGGGAATGTCAGAGAGAATGGAGACCCGATTCCTTCATCAGCAGGAGGAGGAGAAGCCCTTTCCAGTTTGCCAGCTCTGAAATTCTATGACCTTAGAATCCACGAACCATAAAAGTTAAGGAAGGGGCAGCAATGTTTAGGCACATTTTACTAAACATTTCTACATGCATGATTTCTGGATCTACAACTGGGCTCCTCCCTGAAGGAGGACGGGTCAAGAAGGTGATGCGCATGCGGTTTACAGCATCAGCTTCCGAGCGAAGACCAACTGGACTGAAATCCTGTGGCCTCAGACGAGTGAAAGGGGACACCAACACCATTACAGGGTGGCAGGGATTAGCGCCCGCCCGCACAGTGCCCAGCCCCAGGGGACTCTCAGCACCTGTGGGCCCTCCCCTCCCCGTCTGCGATGAGAGGACTTGCGCAGGTTTCCGAGAGCGGGCAAGTGCCAGAGGGGAATGGCTCTGGCTCTAAACCTTTCCCCTTTCAGAGCTTCCCTGGGGGACAGTTTTCCTCCATTGAAATGGCTCCGCCCTCCCTCAGCCTGGCCATTCCCTGTGGGCTGGAGTTGAGAGAGCCAGTCCTGCCTGAAAAAGGCTGACTAGGGCCCCTCCACCTCAGAGAAGTCACCAGGCAAAGGGGAGGGTGGTAGAGGAACCGAGGAAAGACGCTGAGGAGGGAAAGGCACTGCAGGGTGGGACAGAAACATGGCGCCTCAGGAGCGGGCTGTGAAAGGGGGAGAGAGCTGCAGAGGCCGGTGAGTAGGACGGACGCCCAGAGCCATGGCCCCCGGCTCCAGTCCCAGAAGACGTGCTGTGTGCCCTTGGGCTGGTCCCTTGCCCTCTCTGAGTCTGGATGCCTCCTCTATACAATGGGAAAATCATACCACCCTGCAGACGGCTCAGCATGGCAATCAAAGACAAGCTGGGTAACCGAAGTGCTTTCAAGCGAGAAAGCCTTGGGGCGGGGATGTGGGGGTGGCGGGAGGTCCCCAATGATTTTTCCTTTAGAATGATTTAAAAATGAACCTCCGGAAATAAGCCAGACAGACAAATACTACACGACCTCCCTTATATGCAGAATCTAAAAAAAGTTGAACTTGTGAAAGCAGGGAGCAGAACGGTTTGGGGAGGGGGTGGAAAAATGGGGAGATGTTTGTCCAAGGGTAGCAGGTCTGGCTATGCAGGATGAGTACGTCCCGGAGAGCTGACGTACAGAACGGTGACCAGCTGAAGCTATTGTAGCATCTCCCTGAAAGGTGCTCAGAGAGTGGACCTGGCCTGGGCTCAGAGCCCAGAGTCTCAGGCAAGCCCCCCAGTTCTGCACACAGTAGGAGCCCCCCCCCCAAATGGCAGGTCCCTTTCACACCCCGTCCCTCTCGAAGGCGGGGGACTGGGAGGGGCTGAGGACTGATGGCACCTGAGACCGGGTGTGCGGTCTGAGAGGCTGGGGAGGGGTCCGCACGTGTCTTACCCGTGAGCAGCTGAAGGTCCGGGAGGGGCTCGGAGAGGACCCCCCGGCACTGCTCCTCCACCGGCAGCGGGATCACCAGCAGCCCGTCGGCCAGCTGCGGGAAGTCCTTGATGAAGTTGTTCTCCCTGTGGAGAGGAGCAGAGACACTGCCAATGGAGGGAGGGGGGGCCGAGAGCTGCAGGGCAGGGAGGCAGGAGGCCGGGGTCCGAACAGAGGCGGCCCAGGAGCAGACAGGTAGCTGACTTTGCTGTGCTACCACCGGCCCCAGGATCCCAGGCCTGAGAACAGGCTGTAATGACAGACTCTGGCAGCTAGCAGGCAGGGCTCAAACCCTGCCACCTCTGACCACTGTGCCATCTTGAGCAAGCGAGGGGGTCCTCTCAGAACCTCAGTTTCCTTGTCTATAGAGGGAGACCTCAGGGCAGTTATAAACACTCCATGGGCTAACACTGCCAACTGCTGAGGACACCGTCTGATGCTCTAGAAACTTCGAATTTGGCTGCTCAACGTCCATTGCATAAGCCATGCTGATGGAGAACTAAGCTGGGAGGGAACGGAGAGCAGCATGCGGTGCTAGAACAGTGGTTCTCAACCTGTGGGTCTCGACACCTTTGGGGGTCAAACGACCCTTTCACAGGGGTCGCCTAAGACCATCGGAAAATGCAGATATTTACATCACGATGCATCACAGTAGCAAAATTTCATGGTTGGGGGTCACCACCCCATGAGGAACTGTATGCAAGGGTCATGGCCTTAGAAGGTTGAGAACCACTGTGCTAGAAGAAGACGGGATGAGGGCAAGCTTGTGAAGGTAGAAGGACCTCAATGGAATAAATCTCCTCCGTTTAGAGATGGGGAGGGCAACCAAGGCCTGGAGAAGGGCATTGACTTGCCCAAAGCAACCGATGGGCTATCCTCAAAGCCAGGTCTCCCGTCGCCTAGGCTGGTAACCCTCAGCCTTCACTTCTCCAGCTGCCTCTGTCCCTTGTCTTGAGGAAGAGACACAGGAGGCAGACCTCTGGGTGACCTCAGGTTACTGAGCGCCGAACAAGGTAGTCTCGTGGCGGGGAGTGGGGGGTAGTCCAGTGCACCACAGGAAGGCAGGCTTTTTAATCTTCTGGACCCATGGTCGGCAAACTAGGCTCTCGAGCCACATGAGGCTCTTTGGCCCCTTGAGTGTGGCTCTTCCACAAGATACCACGGCCTGGGCGAGTCTATTTTGAAGAAGTGGCGTTAGAAGAAGTTTAAAAAATTTGGCTCTCAAAAGAAATTTAAATCGTACTGTTGATATTTGGCTCTGTTGACGAATGAGTTTGCTGATCACTGTCTAGACAACAGCCCTGCCTAAAACCAGCGCTGCCTTCCAAGAGAGGGGGTGAGTTTCCTGCGTCTGGGAGTATACAAGCTAAAACCTGATAGCCACTTGACATGGACAGCATCGAGGGCATTTCTGCATTAAAATGTGACTTTTCAGCCCTCGCCCGTTTGACTCAGTGTCAGTGATTAGAACGTTGGCCCGCAGACTGAAGCGTCTCAGGCTCAATTCCAGTCAAGGGCATGCACCTCGGTTGCAGGCTCAATCCCCAGCTCTGGTCACTTGTGCGAGGCAACCAATCAATGTGCCTCCTTCACATGGCTGTTTCTCTCTGTCTCTCCCCCTCCCTTTCACTCTCTCTAAAAATCAATGAGGAGGGGTGAAATATGTGCTCAGCTGAGGATTAACAACCAAAAATCTGACTTTTGAATCCTCATAATTAGAAACACTGATAATAATCTGGAGGAGGGGGAAGAGGAGAAAGAAGAGGAGGGAAAGAGAAAAACAAAAAGAGGGGGATGCTCAGCACTTCGTCTGCAGCCTTGAAATGAGGTGCAGAAAGAGGAAGACGGAAATCTGGGAGGCAGCCACCCCTCAGGATGGCTGGGGGTCTGCTCAGGATGCCCCTTCTTAAAGGAAGGTGTTCCCCCTGAGCTTTCAGGAATCAGGGGTGGTGGGACGGGAGGATGGGGGTGTCTTGAGGAAGCACCTGAGGAAGATGGAGAAGATGGAAGGGTGGCAGTTCACAGGCCAGGCTGGGAGGGAGGCGAGGACAGAGCAGAAGTGACAAGACAGCATCAGCAAAGACCAAGGAGGGTCCCTCAGGACTGGGCCCCTCCTTGCCACCTGGGCGACAGCGGCCTTGCAAGGGAGGCCTCTGCCAGCAGAGGGCGCGCTGGGCCTTTGCATCAATCCGCTCTCTGGTGGCAAAGCAGGGATGGGAGCCTCAGCCAGGGGGACGTTCCTCTGCACTGAAAGCCATGGTGGGTGGGAACCTGGCAGGACAGCGGCTTTGGAACCCACCCGCCTGGGACGGGGGTCAGAGGCCAGCAGGGTGCGGGCTGACCCTCAGGCTCGGGCAGAAGCTAAACTCAAGTTCTCGGCTTGTGAGTGAGCAAGTGTGTGTGTGTGGAGGAGTCGGGGGAAAAGGGGAGGCGGTTACGGGCTGGGATCAGGGGGCAGAGATGAAAGTATGTGTGAATGAGCATGTGTGTGTGTGTGTGTGTGTGAATGAGACTGTGTGTGGTAAAAACTACAGGCAACTAACTAATCCTAATAATATGAAGAGAGGAAGCAGAATGAGTAATACTGATTGATGGTATTTGTTAGTCATCAGCACTGTTCTAGGTAGTGTGCCAAGATATGTATGTCTGTGAGACGACTATGTTATTCCCATGCTGCGGATGAAGAAATGCATGTCAGGGAGGTTAAGGCATGTGTCCAGCTGAGGTTCACAGGTAGGAAGTAAGCTCTGGGTCACTGGGTTAATCAGAGACCAGACCATTCTCCTTTATAATCAGAGCGGACTGTGGCTGCATGCACACAAACGTGTGTGTGTGTGTGTGTCTGTGTGTGTGTATGTTTATGTGTATAAGTGGACAATGTGTTTCAAACAGCAATGGGGCCACTGTTTCTTGGATAAACATTGCCCCCAAACATCTATAAAACAGATCCTTCTTGACTGACATGATATGGAAAACAATAGATCAAATTTTAGAAACAGACCCCGGGCCCCGTGGATTGACAGCCCTGGGAGTGACAGGCCTCACTCATCGCAGTCCGGGGCGGTGCCCAGAGATGCAAGCGCTGCAGGAGGTCTGCAAGGCCTCCTACCCAGCCCTGCACCCCCTCCTGCCTTCTGCCCTGAGCACTGCCCGTCCACCCTCTCCAGCTGCCCCCACTGCCCTGCATTCCTCTCACGGGCCATGCTTGCTGCCTACCAAACAGCCTCCTGCGGTCTTGCCCTCTCCCTGGAGAGCTCCTGCCCCCCCACCCCCTGCACCTGGCCAACTCCTCCTGATCCTTCCGCTCCTCCTGATCCTGCATCCCCACGCATGCTGTCTCTGCCTCTGAGGAATCTTCAGGGGCCAGTTCTCCCGTCTCATTCTCTCAGAGCACCTCACTGCCTTCTTCTGCAAAGAGCTTCGCAGTTCCTCAGCAGAGGGGGCTCATGGGGACCTTATTTGATACTTAGCACTCCCACTGGACTCTGACTCCAGGCGACCAAGGCTCCGCCTGTCCCACGTCCGGCCACCTCACCCCCTTTTGCCCCCATCCTCCGGGCCTAGCACTGTGCAAACTGCTTACAGAATGGAAGACAAAGAGAGGAAACCCAGAGACGCAACTGCTGACATGCATAGGACCTACGTCATGATAGTCTGTTCTAATGTTTTATCACAGGACTGTAGCATGCTTCAGGATCCAAGGCATATCAGGGACTGCGCCTACACTTCCAGCTCTTCCACAGAAGCTAAAAGACCTGCTTTCTTCCTCTCACTTCTTATGTGACAGGCACCTGCTCCTGTGGGGCTCAGCGAGGGACCAGGAAGCCCCTGAGCTGGGAGGACCAGGGAGGAAAGGTGACCTCTCCAAGCTGGGGCCAGTCAGACTCCCGCTCTTAAGGTGTGCATGTGTGTGTGGTTTTATATCACATTGGGGTGGAGGTACAGAGCCTGGGTGGGGTGAGCAGTAGAAGAGCCCGGTCAAACACTATCTCTGTGAAACAGTGCCCTTTTTCCAGCTGGAGTAAACCTTCCCTGCCACCTCTCTCACATGCATCTCACTTGTGAGTGAATTTCAGGCATGGCCCTGGGATCTGGTAGTGGGAAGGTCATGGGCTCAGAAGTTTTACAGACATGGATCCACATTCTGGCTGAGCTGGAAAGCCTTAGTGACTTTTATGGGCCTCTGTGCTTTCATCTGTAAAATGGGCATCGTGACGTTACCTTCAAGGGGTTGGGAGGAGGATTCATGTAGTTATCTTTAATGCACATTCCTTCGCCTGCATCCCACCCTAGATTCTGAATCTCCTGAGAGCCTGGCAGTGCCCAGCACAGCGCCTGCTCATGGCAGAAGGCCCCTAAGCATCTGTAGGATAGCTCCTGGAGGTGGGAGTCAGGCCTCTCCACTCTCCTGCCGCCTGCTGTGACCTCTAAGTGCCCCAAACCTGCAGAGCGAGGTGAGGTGCACAAAGGGCAGATGCACCTTGTCCTGTTCCCTCAGATCCCAAGCCAGGGAAGCTGGCTCCCACGCCACCCTCCCTCAGGTTTTGCCTGGCCCCCTCTTAAGAATATGTGTGAGTGTTTTGGATACATTAATGCAGAGAGACCAGCTTGCAGGAGCCCATCACCCCCAGCTCTGGAGAAATTAGCATTTAAATTGAGGTATTTTAGGGAAGTAAATCATCCTGGAGAAGCCAGTGCTGTCTGCAGCCTTTTCTGGTGGAAGGAAGCTGGGAGCTTTGGCCTTGAGCTGCTGAGTTTGCAGGGAGGGGTCGGCTGCCCCTGGGCTGCCCAAAGCCACCTGAGAGGGTGGCATCAAACCCTCAAACGCCAGTGCAGACGCCTCCCTTGGTTTAAACCCTGGTCCATCCCTTGCCCCCAACTAAACACTAGCCTTTCTGCCACGTGAGGGAGGGAGGACACTGGCTGAGGTGCGATTTCTCTGTGACCCAGCAGTTGGGGGACCTGATCTGACCATGGCTTTGTCTCTGCCTGTCTGGGAAAGCCACTCCCCGCCTCTGGAACTGGGAGGGGGGAAGGTGGGAATGCAACATGAATCTCTCTGAAGGGCAGACGGAAAGGCACTGGGCTAGATTTTATCCATTCTGCAGGCACAGGCGTCTCTAGGGTCCGGTAGTATTGAAACCAAGCCCACCCCCCAGCTCCGCCCTCCTCAGGGATCAGGGAGAAAGTCCTTTCTCAGGTGACCTGCTTCTTCATTATGGGACTTTCTTCAAGTTCTCTGGCCAAACACCCCAGACTTAGTCCTTTCATCAGCCTTTCACCAACTCAGTCATTCAGCACAAGATTACTCTCATGTGACAGGCACTGGGGAGGCAGTGCTAAAGCAGACCTTCCCTGTCCTCAAGATGCGCTTAGCTGGAAGCAGGCAAGTATACACATGCCTCCTACAGAGGCACGCACATGTGTGCGAGGTGAATACGGTTTTGAAAACGCCACAACGAAGCATTTTTCATGCCCCATCAGTCATATTTGCCCGTGGTACCCCAGCCGCCAAAGCAAAGGCATTCTTCCCTTAGAAAGAAAAGCAGGTATCCTCTCAGGGGGAAGGGGACCGCAGTGCAGCTTTGCGATGCAAAGCTGACTGGGTAGTGTCTTGAGCTACATGATAGTTTGGAAAGCCAGCCCACGCTGGCATCGAAGATTCCACTTCGAATCAAAGCTGAGCCTGGCCAACTCTGGCCATAGTCTTATTTCAACGTACAGATGGTGCGGTCTGTGACCTCAGGGGACTTCCCACCAGAGAGGAAAAGAGAGGAGAAAAATCTTTTATTTTCTTTCTTTCTTTTCTTTTCTTTCCTTTTTTTTTTTTTTTTTTTTTTTTTTTTTTTTTTTTTTTTTTTTTTTTTTTTTTTTTTTTTTTTTTTTTGCCAGTTGTGCTGGAGGGATTAGTGAGGAGAAAAGACCTGAGAGTCACACCTTCTTTCTTGTCTTTGGAAAGTCAACATACCTCCCTACTCACCCCAACCCTGCAGATGGTGCCAACAAATTTCCAACACCCTAACAAGGATTTGAGGAGGATCCCAGGGCAGGTGAGCAGGAACAATGGGGTTTGCTCCCCAGATCAGGTTACAGTGTGGGAGGGAGTTTGGAGTCCCTTTATCTAACAAGCCAATGGTAGCTCCAGTGAGTGGGTGGCGGTAGGGGAGCAAGAAGCCAGCAAATTTTAGCTTCCCCCTACCCCCAGTTTTGCACCCCTCAAAACAGAGAGCACAAGCTGATAGGACTCCCTGGATTATGCCCCTGCCATGGAGACAGGGAGGAGAAAGGGACCAGAGATTAGAACAAGGGGCTTCAGAGAGTGAGGTCCCCCCGACTTCAGGCTTTGAGAGTGGATTCTGACATGTTGCCCTTGCCCAAGACCACACAGGTCACGATGGATGACAATGTGAGAGTCCAGAGCCACTCTCAACAAGAAATCACACAGGGACTGCCAGCAAGGGTCTGGCAGACCGTGTCTGTGCCATCATTCTTCCATCAGCATCCATCCTGAGAGTGGTGGAGGTGGGGGTGGGGAAAGGCAGGACAGGTAGTTGGGGGGTTGAACTTTGGACCAAATAGTGACCCTAAAGAGGATGTTCTGTATCTTTAAATGGCAAGTTGAAATGCCTTTTTCTGCTATCAGTGGAATGGATGGAGGGGGAGATCTTGCCGGCTATAGAAAACCGAGAAGACTACATTATTTTGCCTGAGTTATAGGAGAAAAGTGTTTGGGCTTTTTACTTACTAAACAGATGGCCATAGGTCAGAGTGACAAAGTGGGAGATTCATAGGGAGATTCCAAAATCCAGGGAGTATAGGAGGCACCTAACATAGACTGGGAGGTATGGAAGGCCCCCTGGAGGAGGTGATTCTTGGCAGATTAGAAAGGGCTATCAAGGGAAAGAACAAGGAAGGGAGGTGTGGTTGGGTTATGCGTGCATGAGAGAGAGAACGCAAGGGAAGGGAAAGGAAAGTAGGAGAGGGGAAGGGAGGGGAGGGGAAAGGAAGGAAGTGAGGAGAGTACACTCACATAGCACATTCTAAGAGCCGAAAGAGGCGAAGATTTAGGATAGACAAGCTTTAATTAAAAAGTGCAGGTGAGCTGGAGAGGAGCAGGCAGGGATCAGATCTCATGGCCTCCTGCGTGATGCAGGGGACTGTGGGTTTTATCGGAGGGCAAGGTGACCCACTGTAGGGCTCTGAGCAGGGGTGCGATACAGCCTGAGTGGAGTTTTAGAAAGCTGCAGGAGACAGGGTGGAGGCTGGGCCAGAAAAGAAGCAAGACTGAAGGAAGGGGGGCTAGTTCTGAGGCTTGGAGCAACCCAGAGAAGATAGGATGGGGCAGCTGTGTGACAGAACGCTGAGGAGAGGCACTGATTGGAGAGACTGGAAGTAGCACCTGCAGGGCAACACTGTCAACTGCAGGTGGTCGGGGGAGGCCCAGGAGTGGTGGGATACGCTGGGCAGTGGTGACGCCAGGAGCCACCTCCCTCCGATTCCCTTTCACTGAGTGCCAGAGCCCTCTGGGCACCTGTTCTCACTGACCGGGGCCTGAGAGCAGAGCAGCGTGTCTTGGCCCATCATGGAAACCCTTGTCTCCTTTCTGCTTCCACCTACCCCAGCCCAGCTCATCCCCGCTCCGCTGCTCTGTGTGGACCTGCAGAAAGACAGCCAGACCTTGAACAAAGCCCCCAGCACTGCATGGACGCTCGGCCACCTCCAGAGAGAGGCTTTCGGGGTGGCCATCTCTTCCTGGGCAGAAGGCAGCTCATGACTCCTAGCTTCCTGGCTGTCTTAAGGTTCGGGGTACAAGCTTGTTTCACTGGCTAAACAGTGGCCTCCACACACAGGGCCATTCTCGCCTTAGCCAATGCTCAGGCAAACGATGGGAGAGAGGGCAGAAGCAGGGCGGAGAAGTGACTTACTTAAAGGCTCCTGGGTTTGCAGGATCAGGACTGGCTGACCATCCACATTCTCAACTCCCAACCCAGAGCTGTCTGCACTGCATGTTCTCAAAGGCAATCAAGAATGATCTGTCTGAACTGGGGTCTCCTTCAAATGAGGGGCTGTGTGGGACTCTCCTTGGCAGCTTCCTCTGGGGACCTTACAGACAGACCTCATGGTGTCATCTCCTCCAGAAGCTGTTCCTGAGGCCTGGCTTGGGAAGAAATGTCATTTTGCTTCCAGAGCACTCGACTTTGGCTCTGATCTCAAGATGACCAGAGTCTGCCAGGATGGTTGTTCTTTGCAGGTGTCTCCCGGCCCGATTCTGGAGCTAGCTCTCAGCTGCAGGAAGCTGTCTGTCTGAGGGGCCTCTGCACCCCCCTCATCTACAGATCCCCACTCCAGGGTCTGGGACAGACACAGCATGGAACAGCTGCCTGTTCTGACTTAGAGCACACCCCTCTCCCAGGGACCACTGCAGCAGTAGGGACTCCTTGCATTCAGTCTTGCCCTTCCAATCCATTTACCAAGCCGCCGCCAGAATGCTTTTCTAGAATGAGGATGCTAGCTCAAACATGGCACTGGATGCCTGCATTAGTGTCCTTTGGCTGCCATAGCAAATCAGTTAGACCTCAGTGGTTCACAACAGTGTAACTGGGTTACCTCCTAGTTCTGGGCGCCAGGCGTCTGGGCCAAAATCAACATGCCAGTGGGGCTGCATGCTTGCTGCAGGCGCAAGGGACATCCTGGGGCCGTTATTTTGCTTGCCATGCTCCATTTTTTTTAAAAAATTATTTTTTGTTTTGTTTTTTCAGGAGCGTTTTGTCAATGCCTCTCTCTTCACTGGGGCGTTTAATATCCCTTCGCTGGGTTCCCGCAGCACCCATCCTCCCCTGCCCAGCATTTTCACCTGGACTTGTTCTTGCTTACTCACTGTCTCCCTCCCTGGGTCAAAGGCACAGAGAGCAACGACCACGTATGTTTCACTCACTAATGTGCACCCAGTCCTGAGACACGCAGGAGAGGCATGCACGCATTCATGGACTATGAATGTGTGCACGCCTCTTCGCCACATGGAGTGTAGGGGAGACCATAGGTTTGGCCGTGGCCCTGCAGGCTCCCTCCTGTGGCGCCTGTGGTGTTGCCTTCTACATGTCCACTTCCCTTCCCAACCCTCCCTTCCTTCCCTAGACCCCCAGCACGCACTGAGCTGTTATTACCGGCGTCATTTTTTGAAGCTAATGTTTATTGATTGTGGACAATGAGCTAGGCATTACTCTGAGGACTTTGCACATAATCTCGTTTCACACTCACCATGACTCTTCGCGGTAAGTACTCTTATTCTAATTTTTTTTTTTTGAGTCAGGGAGCAGACGTGTAAAGAGGTCAAGTGCACAGAACAAGTAAGCCGGATGCCGACAAGCCTAACTCCATGTTCTTAAAAGCGACGCACAAATAGGCTGGTCGTGTTTCGTTTTGCTCCTTAAATGAAATGCTGAAAAGTAAGGGTTGACTCGCTGGAAAAGCCGGCGTTGGTCGGATGTTGCAGGTGGATGCCCTCATTCATAACAGCAACGGCTCTTTGCTAAACAAACACAACGTACGTTTCCAACCGTCTTTCTCTTTCCAACCGCCTTCCTATCTATAGACTGTATGTGTCCCCCCAGGATTTATATGTGAAAACCTAACCCTCCATGAGGCAGTCTTTGGAGGTGGGGCCTTTGAGAGGTGCTCATAAAAGACCCCCCGTGAATCCCTTGGCCCTTCTGTCACAGAGGACACAGCAAAAAGGTGCCATCCAGGAACCAGTAAGTGCCTGTCACCAGACACTGAATCTGCTTGACCTTGACCTTGGACTTCCCAGCCTCCAGAACTGGGAGGAATAAGCGTTTGTGGTTTAAGCCTATGGTCTTTGGCTATAGCAGCCCAAACAGACGAAGAGACGCCTCAACAATCTTGCAAGTTAGGTGTTATCTCCATGCTGAAGGCGAGGAGATGGGCTCAGGGAGGCGAGATGACTTTTCTAGGATCCTGTTCGAGGAAATCGGGGCTGTCAGCTTCACTCCGCCACACACCTGTCTGACCACGCCCACACCTGTCTTTCTCTCTCCTGCCTTCCCTTATTCACGTGCTGCTATGAACGAACACACACACACACACACACACACACACACACACACAGTATGTGATGCCTGGGTTACCCATGGCACATGCTTTCTTTCTCTCTCTCTCTCTCAATACAAAACAGCTTTCACCAGTGGCACCCAAACTCACTTAAGCATTCCGGGCATGGCCGTTACTAACTCCTGCCCGGGTAATTGCGAGCCCTGAGATGGAAAGAAATTGCAGGCTAGAGAAACATTATCTTCTCGTCAGCCCCCTCGCCCTCCGTCGCCTGGCCTGTGCGTGTCAGCTCCGGGGCTCCTGACTTGTCATAACATTGCAGAGAGCCGAGCTGCCATCACTGGCTTCAGCAGCCGCCGGCTCCACTCTTTTTTCTTTAATCCGCACCTGCGGAGATGTTTATTGATTTGAGAGAGAGATGAAGGGGGAGGGAGGGAGAAGGGAGGGAGGACTGAAACATCAATGAGTTGCCTCCTGTACATGCTCGACTGGGGATCACACCTGCAACCGTTGGGTGTGTGGGACGATGCTCCAAGCAACTGAGCCACCCAGCCGGGGCGCCTGCTCACCTTTTTCTGCCGGGCATAAGGGAAGGACTCAAAGGCCCTGACGGACACCTGGACATAACGTGTTAGAGCTGGGGACACCTGGACATAACGTGTTAGAGCTGGGGGTGGGGAAAGCTCGGCATCACTAGCTCCAACCTCTGCCTTTCTCTAAGGACTATCATGACCTCCCGTGCTCAGTTGCTATCCAGGAGATCTCCGGAGGGAAACCGGCCTTGCCCAGATGCAGCCGGAAACTTAAAGCTTCGGGCACGGGCCCGCAGGATCTGAGTGAAGGCTTCCCTGGCCCCAGGCGCCCTGAGAGTCTGGTGGAGGCCACTGGGCAGCCCAAATCTCCCTCGCCAGCCCAGCCCCTGAGCTGCAGGCTCCACCCCACCTGCCCCAGGCCCCGAGGGGTCTCACTGCTTATTTCCTCACAGTCAAGAGCAGAAGCCAACATCCCAGTACCTTTCGAAATATCTCAAACCCCATTAGGACCTTCCTGTTGTCACGCTCAGCGCATCCTGTTCTCAGGGCCCTCCACCTGGGTCTCCCCTGCCGGCAGTCCCCCAGGAAGGACAGACGCTCTTGCCGGATGGGTGCCAGGCCTGAGGCTACTGATTCCCTGAATCCTAGATGTTCTCACCAGTCTCCATGCCCCCCCTCAGGCTGCCCTGGATGGGAGCCAGTTCTGGAAAGCTGTGCCGCCCACCAGCCGTATGGCCTTGAGCGAGTCAGTTCTGAGCTCTGGGGTCTTTTCCGTGTGGGGTCATTTCTTTGACAGATTTAGGGGATCCCCAAATATCTCCCACCCAGAGGGCTAAGAGAAAGCCCCCGAGATGAGAGCCCGTTGCCATGGGCACTCTGTGTTTGCTTGCTTACCTTTTCGGAGGCAGCCTTTGCAGCCAGAGACACTGGGACTTGCACCCTTGTTCTCCCTCCCATTCCCCGTGGGGCCCTGGTTGAACCTTTTCTGAGTCTCTGGCTGCTCAACAAATGGAAACGAGAAACCTCCTTGCCTCACACACTTGCTGTAAGGATGAAAAGAGTCCATAATGTGAGTTGCTTTGCGGAGCACTGAGAATAGCCAACGCTCAATAAATGGCAGCCATTGCTGCGGGAGCGGGCACAGTGCTAGCACCTCTAGTTACCTTCTCAAAATCTATCTTGATTAGCCAAATTTTAGAGCTGGAATGGACCTCAAATTATTTGCTTTTTTTTTTTTTTTTTAAAAATACTATTTATTTTTAATGATTTCAAAGAGGAAGGGAAAGGGAGAGAGACAGACACATCAATGATGAGAGAGAATCATTGATCGGCTGCCTCCTGCGCACACCCTACTGGGCATGGAGCCCACAACCCCGGCCTGTGCCCTCACTGGGAATCAAATGCTGACCTCCTGGTTCCTAGGTCCACGCTCAACCCTTCTGCCATGCCAGCCGGGCTCAAGTTATTTTCTTTTACTCCTTCCCAGAAACATTACACCGCTTGTCTGAGTCTCATGATGGAGCTATAGTAAGCCCCAGGACGGGAGGCTGCTAATGTGGAAGTCTCCTCTTTATGTCAGAGAACTCTTTTTTCTCTCTCTCTCTTGCCTAACCTCCTGCCCTACTCCTGGCTCTGGGAGAGTTACTACTGCCAAAGGCAATGCCCAACACGCCAGGAGCACTCTTCCCGCCAGAACGAGCGCCGAGAACCAGGGCAACTGTGCCTGCCTCCCCCACGCTCCAGCAGAGCCGTCTTCTCTCCTCCAGAGAAGCGTCAGGTCCATGGAAGATGCCCGACAATGTTTGTGAGACGGAACCCGAAGTAGGTCAGACTCCCGATGAAAGGAAAAAGATGCTTCAAAACTCCCAACTTCAAGCAACAGATAGGAGAAACCAAAGCACCGTTTTCACAGACCACGGGGCATCCGTGCATTGATAATAACTTCGTTCCTTGTAGCAGTCAGAGAGGAAGGACATTTTTAATAAAATGTTAACACTGAAATCTAAGCCAGGAGGGGTGTTTGAGAACCAGAACACCTGGCCCAGGGACAGCCGGCTCTGGGGTAGATGTGTGGCTGGGATCACGTCGCCGAACGTCCCCTGGTCCCTTTCGTCTTTCCCGTTCTCCCCAGGGCACCTTGGAAGCCTATCCGTAGAGCCTCCTCTAATGAGCCTGGCGAAATGAGAAACCTGCAGAAGTCAGAGAAATCTAAAAACAGCCGCTTTTCCTGTTTGCTCTCTCTCCTCTCTCTCTCCCTTTCTCTCTCTCTCTGCTAGTCATTAGCAATGGAGAAAGACAACCCAAAGGGAGAAAAAAGGCTACAATGTTCGCACATGCCTTCTGCAACACTGTGCTAATGAGAAGACCTGACCGCCTCTCATGTCCCTTCCTTTTGTAATTCACACAGACCTGCTGCCCTCAGTTGCAGCGAAACCCAGAACCCAGCCAGTGCGGCCATTCGCCGGTTTACATCATAACCGAGGTGAGGTAGACCTATTGTGGCAGGACGGTTGGAAACGGTCTTTAAAACCAGTGCCTCTCACGACTAAAAAGCATCTGGGAAAATAGAAACCCAATTAAGGAACACAACTTTTGGTCTTTTCAAAATGTGACACCAGCGTGTAAGTTAACCCAGGTTCCAAAGCCCCAGCTTCCATCCGGCCTTGTTAGTTCCTGGCCATGTTGTCATACACGGTCACGTGGCCATGCTTGAGTCTCGGGCTGTGTCGGTAGTAACTCTACCCACAAGCACTGAGAACGGATCTGAAATTTCACCTCTTACTGGCCGTATGATCCTGAGCAAGTTACTAGTATTTCATTTTGGGAGCCTCATTTTCATTTGTATAATGAGGATATTAAGAATACCTACTTTTACTGACACAATTAGTAGGATTAAAAGGGGGCAATGCATTTAACAGCCTGGCATCTACTTAAGTCTGTGGTGGTTACTATTATTACGGCTATAATTCATTTCTTAGTCAGAAGGAGCAGGCTTAAGTCTCGCCTCTGCCTTTTGCAACCTTGAGTAAATTGCCATACCTTACTAAGCTTCAGTTTTCTCATTAGTAATAGGGATGATGTATCAGCAACAATACTGGTGACTGTAGGTGCTGTGGAATGAAATGAGATGGTATGTGCAGAACTGATGCCTGGCACGTCACAGTATGTGCTATACAAATTATTATTATTACTATTATTATTACTGTTATTAGCTATGTGATGTAGGTTTTAAAAAACAGAATATGCAATCTAGAAATTCCAAAGAATTAACAACAGCAACAACTTCCTGGAGCTACTACGTGGTATGGCAAGGTTTCAGGATACAAGGTTAACATATGAAAGTCAATTTCTTTCCTATACGCTAGCAATGGACAAAGGGAACTTGAGAGTAAAAAACGCAACACCATTTACATTGGCACCAAATAATTTGATACACTTAGGTATATGTCTAGCAAAACAGGCATAAGATCTATAAGAAAAGCCATAAGACTTTGATAAAATAAGTCAAAGGCTGAACTAAGTGGAAAGATATGCCATGCTCATGTTGAATATTATTAAAATGTCAGTTCTTCTCAATTTGGTCTATACACTCATTAAATCCCAATAATTTTTTTTGTTGTTGTTGAGATTGAGGAACTTACTCTAAAGTTTACTATGGGAAAGCAAAAGACTCAGAATTAACTGGCACAACACTGAGAGAGAAACACAGGCAGAAAACTGACATTGCCCGACCTTGAGACTGACTATGCCATTACAGTCATCAAACCTGTGTATATTAGTTAGTAAAACAATAAATACAAGGTTTGATGGAACAGATGCAGAGCCCAGAAATAGCAACACATAAAATCAGACAACTAATTAAAAAAAATGTGTGTGTGTGTATGTGTGTGTGTGTGTTTAAATTGATTTCAGAGAAGAAGGAAGAGGGAGATATATAGAGAAAGAAACATCAACGATGAGAGGGAATCATTGATTGGCTGCCTCCTGCATCCCCTACCAAGGATCAAGCCCACAATCCAGGCTTGTGCCCTGACCCAGAATTGAACCATGACCTCTTGGTTCATAGGTCCATGCTCCACCACTGAGCAACACCAGCTGAGCTAGTCAACTACTTGTTGATAAAAGAGTAAAGACAACTCAGTGAAAAAAAGACAGTCTTTCCAAGAAACAGTACTAGAACAATGAGACAGCCACATATTGGGGTGAAGGTGGGGGTAAGAATCTAAATACAGGCCCTATACTTTTCACAAAAACTAACCCCCAAATGATCATATACCTTGATATAAAGAGAAAAATCTTAAGAACTTCTAGAAGATACCATAGAAGAAAATATTGGTGATAATGGATATGGTGATGCGTTTTCAGATATAATACAGTAAAGAAAATAAAAGATAGGTTGAGCTTTGGTAAAATGAAAAAAAACAAAAAAAACTTCTGCTCTGTTAAAATGAAAGACACGATTAAGAGAAAGACAAGTGACTGATGGGAAGAAGATGTTTGCAAAACACTGATCTGACAAAAGAGGTGTATCCAAATTATACAGAGAACACTTACAATTCCACAATTAGAAAACAAACAAGCAGATTAAGAATGGGAGCAAAAGAGCCGAGCAGACACCTCATCAAAGAAGATCCCCAACAGCTAAGCATAGGAATAGATGCACAACACTGGTCATTCTGAAACTGCAAATCAATGAAATATCACAGCATTACTATGAGCAACGCTATCATTCAAAACCCTGACAACGCCCAATGCCGGTGAAGATGTGGAGCAACCGGAAGAGATCACGGCTGGTGGGAAAGCAGCCACTGTGGAAGAGTGGCAGATTCTTACGTGGATATTTCAGGAATTGATATTTACCCACACAAATGGGAACCTTACACCTTCACAGATCCTTGCACACGAGTGTTTGTGGCGACCTTATTCCAAAAGGTGGAGGCAGCCAACTTATGCTTCAGTGGGTGGCTGGGAAGACAGACCGAGAGAGATCCACACAATGGCACATTTTTCAGCAATGACAGGAAATGAGTCCTCATAAGACACAGACAGACATAGCTGGAGCATCAGTGCGTGTTGCTAAGTGCAAGGAGCTGAAAGGCTACATGCTGTCTGACTCCGGCTACATGACGTTCTGGAAGATACAAAGCTGTGGCGACAGGAAAGATCAGTGATTTCTGGGAGTTCAGGGATGAGTAGGTGGCACGGGAGACGTTTGGGGCAGTGAAACCATTCGGTACGTCACCGTCTGTTGTAATGGTGGGTACCTGGCACGATGTGTTTGTCAAAACCCAGAGAACTGTACAACATAAAGTTAATATTATATTCAGCTACTTTCTTCTCTCATTCACTTCCCCCTCTATCTGTGAGAAGCTTAGACTAGAAACAAAACCAAAACAAAAACATGGTCTTCATTAACGCCAACCCTGCAATTAGGCACTTCAGGAAGAATGAGTGGCTTATCTCCAGAGAGGCTGAGCCACTTGCTCAGAGTCACACAGCTACTCAATGACAACTCTGGGATTGAAACCCAGGTTTCCAATGTGCCACCCACTATGCCACTACAGTGTTAGACCTGCCAGACCTGGCTGTCCACATTCTGTACCTTAAACAGAGCACCCCGCCCCCCCCCCCCCCCCAGCACCTCCTGATTTGGGTGCAAGGGTTTCCTGCCCAGCAGCCAGACTCTGCCTTCCACCCTGTGGGGACTTCCTTCTCCAGGGTCGCTCCCAGTGAGGGGGCAGACGGGACAACTCCAGGCAGACAGGCGGTGGGAAGCCTCCAGTCTCTTTCCTTTTGTGGTGGAGGAGGTGGTGTCTCACCTACTATCCTACCCCCCACCCCCCGCCAGGAAACCGGCATTGGCTGGAGCATCTTCCCACTGTCAGCAATCCAGACCATATGGTTAATTAACTAAAATTCGCCACTGCATCTGTGATGCTATTTTTCCTTTGGGCACGTGCAAACTTAATTACTGAAGCCCTAGGAAGCTCCTGGCCCACGGAGCGTGTGGTGGGCATGGGGCTCGCAGGGCATCCCCGGGGCTCCGGGAGTGGGATGGTGAGGGTCTGAGAAACTGAAGATGGAGACGGCCATGCTTGTCAGGTGAGGAAGGGGCGCTGATGGTGGCTGCAGGGACTCCAGGACACAGGGAACCCCTGTGGGAATGTTGGCAAGTGCCCCCACATAGAAGCCAACTTCCCTGTCTGGTAGAATGCGGGGTTCATTCCCTGGTTACCCACTGCCCTTCAAATTCTGTCCTTCGTTACTCCACTGAATGTGTCTCCCCGGCGCCTAACCACTGGCCTCCGAGAACGAGACAAGACCTGTAACACACACAGCATTCAAGAAAGAAGGTTGACTGGCCCCATGATTGTACTAACCCTTCGGAGCCTTCATTCCCTCATTTGTGGAATGATTCCTGAATGTTATAGTCCACCATTCTGTTAAGATTAAATGAGACAAAAATACCAGGAGCACCTGTCCCAGTGACTCGTTGAATGAATGAGTCGATGGAAGGATGGAGCGGGTAGAGGAATACATGGATGAACAGCAGAATCAGAGAGGCCAGTAGGAGAATAAGACCTAGTCCAGTCCCCCCCCCCCCAACTATGCTAGTTTCCTCATCTGTAAAATGAGGACCGTGGAATCACCTCCCTTTCTGGATTGCTTAGGGAGCACAAAAGCGTATGTAGAGTTTTTAGAAGCATCCGGGGATGTAGCAAATGTTCAATAAATGCTCCCGAGGCTGTTGTGGATGATAATGAAATGGGGAGGCTTGCTGCCGGCGAGGGAAGGGCCTTGACCCAGCACCAGCTGTCCCTGGTACATCCTGGGCTCCTCTCCACCCACCCTATTTCCCAAGCAGCACGGGCTGGCACCACGCTCCGAGGAGTTTCAGAGCTCACCGGACGCGTGAGTGCCAGCCCTCAGGGGTCAATGGTATAATGAGGGAGAGAGAACCCTTACTTCGGGGAAAAATAAACTAAGCAGTCAGTCAGGATCAAGGGGTACTTTGTCCAATGTCAACAGAAGAGTCTTGCCCATGGAGGGGGGGCTCTTCCGGGCTCCCACATGTGGTTTTGAAGACTGTGCCGCTGCTGAGGGTGAAACCCAGCCTTGCCCTGCAAGCCAAGCTCGATGCCCGCCCAGACGTGCGTCTGCCCAGAGAAGTCTCCTTTCTCCCATTCACACCCAGGGTGCTATTGGCTTTCTCTGAGGCCAGGGGGCAGCTCGGGGGCAGACCCGGGAGCCTCAGGACAGAGGTTTGTAAGAGGAGGACCAGTGCCGGCTGTACTCCTCTCTCCAGCCCTGGTGCCTCGTTGAATAAAGGAACCATCACATTCTTAATATCTATCACAGACTGACGGTGTGGGATGGGCTCAGCGTGTGCCGAATAAAGTGTTTGACTGAAGCAGCCAGAGAGTGTGTGAGGAACATAATGAATGCCCGGACCTTAAGTCCTGCGCGGTATTAGGAGCTAATTTGGTGAGCGGCGGTTCTGTGCAGGGGCAGCGTAAAGGGCTGTCTGGGCATTATCCCTGGAAATCTCACATGAGCCTAGGCGGAAGGTGCTAAGACTGTTTGCGCTGCAGAAATGAGGGCACAGAGGCTTAGCGAGGCTCAGGGAGGGGCCCGAGGCCACGTGGCTCCAAAGCAGCAATGCTGACATCCAGGCTGGTGCTCCGTGCCTCCTGAGGGCGGGTTTTAGCCAGCGTGCCCTTCTCCACGGGGCAGCTGAGCCGCTGCTGAGATATCAGGAGACTTCCCATTCCCCTCTGTCTGCTAAGCTATTTCCCTGCACTGGTCTGGTGCTACCCCTCCCTTTACTTCATGCAGGCCTCTGCTTTACCCTCACCTCCTCTGAGGAGCCTGCCATGACCACCTCATAGAAAGCAAAACCTTCTAAGTCCTCGCTCTGCTTAAGTTTTCTTCAGATCCCTTTCTACCACCCAAGATAGATGTCGACTTCCTCTTGGCGGCTTCCACACCCCAGTCCCTCTCCAGGGAACTGGCTTTATGAGGGCAAGAACCGTATCTGCTGTTGCCAACACTCCTAATGGCACCTGACATAAAAGTACTTGGCATGTATTCATGAAATGACTAGGTCTGTTATTTCAATGTCTGTCTAACGCCCAATACTCTCTTTCTGTCCTCATTCTCTTCCTCTGGTTTCTTCATGGGTCAGACAGGGGAGAGATAGCATACTGGAGGCCCCCTGCAGCTGGGAGAGGGGATTGGGAAGGAAGACTGGGAGGTGAAATTATAAGGACCATGTGGACACGGTCCCCAGCTCGCCCACGTGTGTAGTCAGGTTACAAAACACGTGGGTGAGCAGGACCTTTCCTCCTGTCCACGTGGAAAAGTGCCCGGCTCACTGCCAAGGTCTGACACACACACACTGACCCCAGAGCCCCCGTTTTTGCCGCACCTAGGACCAGGGCCCCCTGAGACACGCTGGTATCAGCTAGAGGGAAGCTTTCCTTTCAACGGGGAAGTGGGGGCAGCTTGTTTTGGTGGCACCATTTAGTGCCAACATAATAGTGGCTGGGTCACTCTTTCACCTCAGTCGCCTCTTACACAAAACCAGAGTAATGACCACACCGATCTTCCAGGGCACCGGCTGGAATGTCATGAGCTAATGATTCTGAAAGCACTCCTCGCAGCCAGCATCAGGCTCCAAACAGCTCTAAGGCTGGGTTATAACCTGAGGAGACAAAAGCTGCCTGGGCAGTTCAGACCGGACTGAGGGCTGGGAGCCTGGAGCATTTGGAGCCGGGAAGAGATGCATGAAGATGTCATTTGGAGGGAGGGAACCTGAGAGTATGCACACACAGGACTCGCAGTTTTCTCCCCCCACCCCCCTGCTCCCCAGCTTTAGATTGTGCCTGACAGTGGGGAGGGAGAGAGGTAGGATCTATAGGTGCAGCCACCCCCTTCCATGCATGCAGAGGGAATGGGGAGCAGGGGAGGTGGGGGGCGGGGACCAGGCCTGGGTGATAGGCAAGGCTTGAGCCACCCTGATTAGCTGGGAAAATGCAAATCGGCACTTCCTTCCCTGCAGCAGCTAACAAGATAATGAATATTTTCATCAGCTGCAGAGAATACAAACATCTGTAGGAACACCAAACCTACTCTCAGGGATGGGGGGCGGGGAGGCGGGCGGATGCGGAGGTGGGGGAAGGCAGCTTCTCAGCAATTTTAGACAAGAGGAGACTGCTGAGATGCTGCAGGGGGGGCTGGGAGTCGGGAGCCAGGAGCCAGGAGCGCGGGCTGGTGTCAATGGTACAGGGCACAGTGGGAACAGACAATGCTCGAGTGCAACCTATACCTGTAGCACCTCCGGCGCTGACACATGGTCTTGGCTGGCCTTCGTCCATACCGCCTCCACCTAAATCTCTGCTCCTGCATCCTGGCCTAGTGCGCAACCCTGGACTCTAGGGTCAGACATGGACCCGGACTCTAGGGGGTGGAGGTAAACAAGACACGCCTGCCCTCAAGAAGCTCCCTCCTTCACCCATTCACTCATGAAATGTCCCCGCACGGAGCATGGACTGTCTGAATGCTGGGCACTCACAAGCTACCTGCAGAGACAGACGCGCGGACTGGCCCCTGGTGAAGGGAGGTTGTGATAGAGAAGAGGGGAGAGGAGGACTAACCCTTCTGGGGAAGAGGTGTCCGAGAGAGACGCCTGGAGGAGGTGACAGGCCCCCTGATGTAAATCAAGGACGAGTTAGAGTCTTTCAGGCCAAGACACCGGAAGAGCATTTCAAGTGTAGAGGGAACAGCATGTGCAAGATGAGGATGCAAGAGGAACCCTACAAGTAGCCTCGTAGAAATGGAAGACGCCAGACAGAGCTTGGGCCAGGAGCAGGCATGGAGGGAGCTGGGAGGTGGGCTGGAGCCCGTTCAGTGGAGGCTTGTCCATCCAGCTGAGGAGGCTGGACTTCATCCTGGTCGTAAGGGGGTCCTAGAGGCGAGTTACGGGCAGAGGCGTGACCTATCAGACATGCGCTTCAGGAAGCTCGCTCTGGCTGCAGCTTGGAGAGGGGTTTCGGAAGGAAGACTGGGGGGTGACTGGACGGGCTGTCGGGAATTCCGGTGTGTGGCAGCCCGGCTCTCCTGCACTAGGCAGCAGGTCCGTTTCTCTAGGGCCCGGCAGACACGGGCGTGTGCAATCATGTGGCTTTGCCATTTTGCCGGCTTTGTGACTTTGCAGAACATTCAGGAGCTACTAATAATGCCCCCTTCACGGAGTTTTAGTGAAGAACAAATGAGATAATGTGTGTCGAAGTGACCTACAAGGTCTGCGGCACTATAGAAACATTAGTTATCAGTTATTTAATTACAACAGCGCTCCTGGGTCTAATCGCTGCTTCACTCCGTGGTCCTTCATTCCCGCGCCAACGTCCAGAGACAGGCACCGCACAACATCGCAGCCGCAAGGCTCTGGTGCTGGCACTTCCTCTGTGAGCTTGTAAAGTTCCCGAATCTCGGTGCTTCCTTCCATTGCTGCATCTCTCAACTCAGGGAGAATACTCTTCTCTTTGTCTATTTTTTTTTTTTTTTGGGGGGGGGGCGGAATCTTGAACAACTTGAAGAGAAAGCGGTGTGAACTGAAATGCACAGCCTTCCTATTTCAGGTTAGCCTTTGACACACTACCATCTATGGGCTCAATCTAGCCACCGCCCCGTGTTTGCACTGACCACAGGCTAACACCGGGTTGTTCTTCAATGACTAGAGGGAAAAAATCATAAGGAAAATAATATTTGTGTGACACATAAAGATTCTATGAAATTTAAAACTTAAGAGCCCACAGGGAAAGCTTTATCAGAGCACACCTACAACTGACCCTGCTGGGTCCAGTGCCTTAGGAGGGGGCTGTCACCCTCTCCAGTTCCAGATGAGGAAATGGAGATGCAGGGCCACCGGGTCACCTGCCCAAAGCCACACAGAGGAAAACCACTTCCATCCCGTGGCTGCTGGATCTGAAAACGCCTTCTCTTTGTACTCATTCTGATGCTCCGTAAGGGGCTGATTCCCCCTTCTCCCAAGACACCCCATGATCGTGGGCTCCGTGCCTGTGTACTCCACCGGACTGCACACACTGGGGGAGTGAGGACCATGGCCGGGTGGTCCTTCTGTTCTAGCATATTCCTGCCTCCCCCTTGCCTCAGC
>PVJN01008770.1:52255-63755 GCA_004026805.1 Lasiurus borealis
CTTCTTCCTCCTGTTGCATGGCAGCTCAGGGCTCTGACGGCCACCTTCTAACACCCTGAATTTCTACTTCTCCATGCAACCATTGCTACACAGACTCCCTGAAAAGAGGCAAGAGAAACCCCGCCGAGAAGGGATCGCTGAGAGGACTCACTGCCTGTGGATCCCACAGCCGCGCCCCAAGAAGCGTTCTGCTTGTTGGACTCAAGTTTCTGCAGCCTTGGCAAAGACAGCTAGTAAGCGATGGGGCTACCAGTCAAACCACTCTTATGTAGTCCTCACTTCTAATGACCTATGATAAGTTGACAACTCAAGCCATTCACTCATTCATTCTTTCTTTCATTCGTTTTTTCAACTAGTCACCGAATCTCCCAAGAATTGAAATCCCCTTCCTCACCCCTGCCTGCCTTCAAACAGCCTGGAGTGCAAGAAATGTACCTTCATTGCTTGTTTATTGATATCATTATCTCCCCACCTTCATGTGAGTGCAGGCATCCGAGGATCGGAGCCGCCTCCCGTTATTTTAATGGAAAGTCAAGGGCAGCATGCATTTAAAAAAAGAATCACGGTCCAATGCAGGCATCCATCTGCCCCTTGGTTCTTCTGGAAGGCCCCTCTGTGCCTTTGTGCCTGCGTGTGCCTGCACGCTCAGCCCACATCTGGCACTGTCTGCCTTTCCCCTCACCGCGTCCTGTTGACGGTCCTCCCTCTCTTTCAGAGACGCGGTGTGAAGTCCAATGCTTCTACAGGGAGCCCGCTAATGACAAATCTGAGGAGCAAGACAGCATGGGGCTGAATTAGAGTAATTCAGCCCAAGGGGGTTCCTTCGGCGTGGAGGCCGAGTTCTACAGGAGGGCACCGTCTGAGGCTGACAAGCAGCCTAATGAACGTTTCCTTGCAGGGAAAGGCCCGGTGTCCTGTGGGCCCTGCATCTGCATCATCTCCCGGGCACCTTGCAGCAGCATCTCTGGACAGCTCTGGATTCCTCCCTCCCTCCCCCCGAGTCCTGGACCAACCAGGTCTGTGCGACATCAAGTCTTCCCTGCAACAGTTCTAGGAGCTGACTCAGGATCCCCGGCAACGCCAGCTGCCTCCCCTCAGGCTGGCTTCGTGCCTGGCCAAGCCAGGGCCTCAGGGACCCGCAGTATAAACTGATCTGACCTTTCCGGAGGCTGTGTGGCTCTGGGCACCAATCGTTACATGTGCACGCTCTTGCCCAAGAGGGTTTAATCCTGGATTTATCCTAAGGAGACAATCGATCAAATGCTCACAGCTGTATTTACAAAGATGCTCATCACCACACAGTTTATGACAGCGGAAAGCTGGAGAGGATCTAAATGTCTGTCAATAAGGGATTGATTGGGTGAATTATATGCCTGGGGGATGGAGTCCTGTGCAGGCATTAAAAAACATATAGCTGATCTGTGTAAATTAGAGGACAAATAGGTAAGGAATATTAAGTGGAAAAAAATAAGCATATAAGGCATCATCCTAGTTATACAAAGTGATCTACACATAATAGGTGGCCACAAGCACAGAGGGTATTTGAAAGGCGGGTTCACACACAGATATGAAGGTGGCCACACCCAGATGAGACCGTCAGTGACTTTTCTTTGTTAAAAATATTGCTTGGATTTTCTGCAGAAACATATGTTCACTTTATGGTGGGGAGGGGGGGCAGATGGAGGATGTGTGTGGCCTTGTGCAAGTAATTTTCCCCTTTTTTCCTTAGTGAAAAGGGGACTAATGTTACCTATTAATAAGGCTATTAAATGGTAAATAAAAAGATATCTAAGTGGCTCAAATAGAGTCTAAGGCGTGGCGAGTCTCCATCCACGGTCACTGGTAATAGTTACCATAAAGAAGCCAGGGTAGGGCAGGTGTTTTGGACAAATGGCCCGGAGCTGTGTCCAACAGATGTCCCCCCACTGCGCCAAACTTCATCCCTCCCACTCCCACAGGCTCATGCCCATGTGCACACACACCACATAATCACACTCACACATACACAGACCCACACACACTCACACTCAGACCCATATACACTGAGGCATACACAGACACGCACCCACACACAGATTCATATACACAGGGCACGGTCAGACTTGCACTCAGATACACACAGACTCACACGCATTTGCATACAGACCGGCACAAGGCAGCGCGCTCACGGCCAGGAGATGGAGAGGACCGAGCCTGCAGCACCCTCTGAGCTGGCATGCTTCCCTCTCCTGGCCCTCCACCCGCTCAGGCCCTGGCCTGGCTGCACTGCCTGGCTGCTAGGTGCAGATGCCCAGAGCCTGTCTCCTGCTGGGAGAGGGAGGGGAGGCTTGCGAGAGGCAAGGCGAGGGTGATTGTGGGGGTTTAATTACGCATGATGCCCAGAGGCAGCCTTGGAGGATGCGCCGAAAGAGACATTTCGCTGAACTTGGACCCTTGTTCTCCAGGCGGGCATGGGCCTAGCACAATATTTCAAAGCCAAGGAGAGCGTCGGGCACAGAGGAGCCGACAGCTGCTAACAGCACAGTAACAAGGAGATGCTAATGATGAGTGTGACTGTCAATGGAGCAGCTCTGCAGATGAGACACGGCCAGGCTTCTTCAAAGGCACATTGGCCATGCCAGGCCTTCCTTTTGGTCTCCTGTCCCACACCCATCACAGCAGGAGGGGCAGAAACTCCCGGTGAACTGTGCTCAGACACCCTCTGCGATCAGAGGTCCCTGCAGCGGTACCTGGGACCATGACCTTGAGAGCCCTTGAAGGTTAAAAGGTGGAGAGCACAGCACAGGGAGTCATGCAGTGAATATCTCTGGGAGAGAGGGAGAGAAGGAGACAGCTCTCCACTCACGGATTGCACATCTGCAGCAAGAGAGAGATCTTCCCCCCACCCCTCAGTCCTCCGCCCGCCTCTAAACGACCCTTGTCCTCCAGGATGCCTCTTGATCTCTTTTAAGACAAAAGTTACTCAAGACCTACATTGTGTCAAACCCGATATATTGAAAGTGAAAGCAGAATACAACTCAGCAGAAAAATGATGAGCCTGTCTTAGCCGCCTGGGAGTCGTACAGGTAAGCAGACAATCATAATAAATTGTAAACTCCCCCAGTCCAATGCGCTGCCTCCTCTTTCTGGCCAAATTCCTCTTCGGAAAGGGTTTCTCCGGCTGACTCCCACTTCCCACGCTCGTCCTCCACTAATGCATTCCAACCTGCTTTGTCAGACTCATTCCGCATCCCCCACGGTCACCGATGACTTCTCATTTGTCAAGATCCCTGGCGCCCATCTTCCTGCCAGGTGACCTCTGAGCAGCACGGGACACAGATGCCCACGCTCTCTCTGAAGTCTGTTCTGGGGATGGTGACATTCCCCCTCTGGGGTTTCCTCCTCCTCCTCCTGCCTCCCCAGCCACTCTTTCTCTGTCAACTTGGCTGGGCGCTTCTCTTGTCCTGACTCTTCCCACGATCTGTCCTCTTCGATCTCAACTAAAATTTTTATTTAAAAAAAATTATGTAGCCTGGCCGGCATGGCTCAGTGGTGGAGCTTCGAGCTATGAACCAGGAGGTCACAGTTTGATTCCCGGTCAGGGCACATGACTGGGTTGCGGGCTGGATCCCCAGCGTGGGGCGTGCAGGAGGCAGCCCATGACAATTCTCTCTCATCACTGATGTTTCTATCTCCCTCTCCCTCCCTTTCTAAAACCAATAAGACTATTTTTAAAGAATTATCTACATGCTGTTGACTACCACATAGTTTCGTTTAGAACTCAACTAAGTGGAATATACTCATCCTGTACACTCTCCCGTGTAGAGTGTCCTTGGGGGGTTGGAAACACCAGACTAGCTCTGAAGAAGGACCAGGTTGGAGATGCAGGCTGGGGACAGAGCATCCATGGAGAGGGAAGATGGAAAGAAGGCCACAGAGAGGAGGATCACGCTCACCAAGTCTGGGGTGTGTCCATGGAGGTGAGAAGAACACCAGGAGAATGGGGGGAGGGGGGCAGAAACCAGGGGAGAAGTTCCCAAGAGAAAGAGAGTGAAGCACGGTGCTAGGAGAAGAGCTGGTGCAAGGAGAAAAGTGCGACGCGGGATGACCACGAACGGGTGCGCTTGTGGCCTCAGGGAAAGCGCTCTCTGGGCGGCACGTGCGGGAGCCAGGCTGCGGTGGGCGGGAAACAAGTGGGAAGTGAGGGACTGCAGACCATTTGCACAGACTTCCCTTCCAAGGAGGCTGGCTGTGAAGAGGAAGCATACGGTGGTAGCTGAAGGCAATCAAAAGTGTGGAGAGGGGACGGGATGGGAGAGATGAACACATTTATAGACTGAGAGGAGTGATAGGAGGGATGGAGACATTTAAGAAGAAAGGAAGAGGGGGGGCTATTGGCACCATCAGGTTTCTGAAAAGATCGAGGGGATGAACTCGTAGTAGGCGGCTGAAGAAACATCTCAGGAGTGGGTGTGTATGCAGACAGGTATGAAGGGGATTGGAAGCTATGCCCTTTCTTGCCTGATGGCCTCATGCTTTTTCTTTAATAAGTCGAAGAGAAAGGAAGGTGGAGGTTGTGGTAGAGCAGCGGTTCTCAACCTGTGGGTCGAGATCCCTTTGGGGGTCAAACGACCCTTTCACAGGGGTCGCCTAAGACCATCGGAAAATGCAGATATTTACATCACGATGCATAACAGTAGCAAAATTTCATGGTTGGGGGTCACCACCACATGAGGAACTGTATGCCAGGGTCGCGGCCTTAGGAAGGTTGAGAACCAGTGTGTGAGAGGCTTAAACAAGCACTATTCAAGTTCCAGAAAGCCACACAGAGCTGGGGAGAAGGCAGATACTGGCGACCATGGATGGGCACTGGCATCAGTCTGTACTGTGGGGAGATTATGCAGATTACCCGAGGCTGTCCCCTGGTTGCCAGGAATAGAGCTGATGGGGGAATTTTGCAAGCCTAGTGAGGACAACAGCTATAGCGACAGCGGCTACCATATTGTTGAGTGTTGGTTATGTGCCAAGTGCCTTACACGCAGTATCTCTACTTTTCAGGAGAGTGCCACAGAACCACTAACTAGTTCCCCCATTACCCTAAAAACTTCAAATTCCACAGAGGTGATGTCATTTTTCCCAAGGTTTCACAAGCGTGGCTGACTCCCAAGCTGGGCTCATTCCCTTTCTCTGTACCTTGTCACTATCTCCGAGACCTGACTTTTCTTTTCTCCCCTGCGAGTTTCCTTCTCCAGGATAAACAACTCCAGGCTTTGAACACTGCCTTGTGGGACCTTGTTTCTGGGCCCCTCACCCTCTCATCTTTCCCTCTGGTTTGTCAGTTTTGCATTCACAAACACGTGTGTACTTACTTACTTGCATGCACCTTTTTCAAGGTGGTAATGAGATCCCTACGGGAAAGTGGAAAGTTCCCTACGCCTCAGAGGAAAGTTCTGGCGAAGGCCCCCTCTGGAGGGTTTTCCCCACAGACACCTCCACACTTCCGTCTTGTTTCCTTCCTGTGCGGTGCTAATTTCCACCTCAGATGCCCTTCCAGGAGTCAAGGGTGCAGAGCCCCACCTTACATGACTTTGATCAACTCTCTCTCCTCCAAAGACTGGCCCCATGTTCCCAAAAGACCAAACCATTTGGAGTCTTAAGTGCTTTCTTCCCAAGTTGAGTGCTTCTTCTGTTGATTTCTCTGCCTGAAATAGCCATTCCTTTGTCCTTTCCTATAACTACTCGCCCTTCAAAATTCTATTCGGGTATCGCCGTTTAGAAACATTCTCAAGTGACCTGGCTACATCACGTGCCCCCTGTTTTTGGTGCATCTTCTATAACACAGAACAAGCAGAGAACAGCGATTAAACAAGTGGGCTATTGAGCTTGTCAAACAGACTACATAAGACCTGGGTCAAGGCACTTACTCCTTGGGTCACTCAACTTATCAGCGTTGCCATTTCTTCATCTACAGAATGAGGACATGTTTAACCCACCTCATAGGGTTGTTGTGAGGAAGAAATAAGTGCATCCACTTAAAGCTCTTGGTATAGTGCTCAGCACATGATAAATGGTAGTTATTCCTACAACATTTGTCAAAGATACTTTATATTCACTTCATGCTGCAATCTCCCCTACTAGCCCCTGAGAAACCCAGAGGACAGGGAGTGCACCTGGCTTATGTTTCTATCTACGGCACCTAGCTCAGAGTCTAGTGCACATTAGGGGCTCATGAATAAATGAATGAATGAATCTAAGTCACCACAGTGTATATTGCGTAATCATGTTATCTGAAATTACCTATTACGTATGCAATTGAGAGAGTCTATATATACCAGTATAAAAGGCTAATATGTTAAGTGTCCCTCCTGGGAGACCAGGAGTTTGATCACTCGCTATGATGTGCGCTGACCACCAGGGGGTGGCAGGTGATCAGCAGCAATAGCAAGGGGGTGGTGCTGAGGTAGCGAGGGAAGGAGGGAGTAGGGATGCAGGGAATTGGGGAACCTGATCAGCCTTGATGGCTGGCCAGGCCTAGGAACCCTACCTGTGCATGAATTTTGTGCACTAGGCCTCTAGAATGAGGGGTAAGATATATCATCTTCCTATTAAGGGCAGGAGGTCTACCAAAGGAATGAATTGATGATGGAGAGATTTATGGGTCAAGTGCAAGGCTCCATTCAGGACCATGGGCAGTAGCCATGGCCATACCCAACCACAGTATGGTCACATCTATTTAGAAGTGGTCAAGAGAAACCAAGATGGTGGCATAGGTAAACACCTGAACTGCTGCCTTGCACAACTATTTCAAAACTATTTCGAAAAGACAAAATGAACATCATCCAGAATCACAGGAAGGCTGGCTGAGTGGAAATTCTACAACTAGAAGGAAAGAGAAAAGCACACTGAGACTCACAGAAGCTGTGGAAGGCAGAGGTATGGAGGTGTGCGTGCAAAGCAACTGGGTGACATTCTGGGGACCCAGTCTCATACAAGGAGAAACTGGACTTTCTGGCAGTGGGCAAAACTCAAGGGCGGCTTTCTTTCAGAGGTGCTCCCAGAGATTACTGTGGGACACTGAAACCCAGGGGCCTCTTAGGGCAGGGCTTTCAGGAAGCCATTGCTGTTTGCTCTGCCCTGAGATCCCACCCCATGAAGCCATTACTGTTTGCTCTACCCCAAGACTCCACCCTATCAAGCTAAGTACAGAGGCTTTTGCATATGAATGGCCTGGTCCTTTGACTTCTAAACTTACCTATCAAACTGCAGCTGAGTCAGTGAGACCCAGAACATTCAAAAGAAGGTCCAAGGCCCCACAGCAGCTTGCATTGTTGCACAGCTGGGCCTCATCTGGGCTCCTCCAAAACCCAAATGAAGAAGAGGAATCTGCAGGTCTCTCCATAACTCCTGCAGGGTGGCCTCAGGCAGAGGCTAAATTTGAACCTCCTTGGAGATCCAAGAGCCAATGTACCCAGTGGTCAGAGTGGGACCATCCAGATTATAACTCCTCAGATCCATAAGGGACACACTCAGGGGACACACTCAGTGAACACCAAAGCCACATGGAAGCAAGACTTGTCTCAAAGGGTGTCTCCAGCACAAAAATTTTCCCATCATAGACAGAGCTGATCCTCACAGCCAATAGGCTGGAGGTCAATTCCTCCCAGTGATACTAATAACAATTAAGGCTTAACTACCACAAGACTGTGCACACAGCCCACAAAGGGGTGCACCAAAAGTGTCCACCTCAAGTAACTGGAGAGGCTGAGCCACTGGGCAATATAGGACACCTGGCACACAAAGCTACCAACACAGGGAAGCAGCAAAAATGTGGAGACAAAAGAACAGATCACAAATGAAAGAAATGGAGGAAAACAAACAACTGGATACAGAGTTCAAAACCACAGTTATAAGGTTTTTCAAGAATTTTCTAGAAAAGGCCAATAAATTTAGTGAGATCCTTGAGGATAAGAAAAAGGACCAACTAGAAATTAAGCATACACTGACTGAAATAAAAAATAATATACAGAGATCCAACAGCAGACTAAAGGATTGTAACAATCAAGTCAAAGACTTGAAATACAAAGAAGCAAAAAACACCCAACCAGAAAAGCAAAAAACAAAAAACAAAAATATGAAGATAGTGGAAGCAGCCTCTGGGACAACTTTAAGAGTACAAACATCCAATTTATGGGAGTGCCAGAAGAAGAGAGAGAGCAAGATACTGAAAACCTATTTGAAAAAATAATAACTGAAAACTTCCCCCAGCTGGTGAAAGAAATAGACTTACAAGTCCAGGAAGCATACAGAACCCCAAACAAAAAGAACCCAAAGAGGACCACATCAAGACAAATCATAATTAAAATGCCAAGAGCAAAGGACAAAGAGAGAATATTAAAAGCAGCAAGAGAAAAAACAGTTTCCTACAAGGGAGCACCCATATGCTTGTCAGTTGATTTCTCAACAGTAACTATGCAGGCCAGTTGGGAGTGGCAAGAAATATTCAAAGTGATGAATAGCAAGAACCTATAACCAAGATTACTCTACCCAGCAAAGCTATCTTTCAGAATTGAAGGTCAGATAAAGAGCTTCACAGATAAGAAAAAGCTAAAGGAGTTCATCACTGCCAAACCAGTATTATATAAAATGCTGAAAGGTATTCTTTAAGAAGAGAAAGGAGAAAAAGGTAAAGATAAAACTTATGAACAACAAATACATATCAATAAGTGAATCTAAAAGTCAAGTGAATAAAAAATCTGATGAACAGAATAAACTGGTGAATATAATAGAATCAGGGCCATAGAAAGGGAGTGGAATGACAATTCTTGGGGGGGGGGGGAAGGGGTTTGGGGAGTGAGGGAAGAGAGTGGACAAATAGCATACATCTATGGATGAGGACAGTGTGGGGGCGGTAAGGGCAGAGGGTGGGAACCGGGTGGAGGTGAACTATGGGAGGAAAAAAGAGGAACAATTGTAATCATCTGAACAATAAAGATTAAAGAAAAAAAAAAAGAAGTGGTCAAGACCTAGAGTCAAGGCAGCCAAGAGTGTAGGCAAGCCAGGGAAGATCTAGGTCGCATGGAGTGGCTGGGACGTGACATCAGGGCTGGTGTTCCACTGGTACTCGTGAATATGACCCTTCTTCTTGTTAATGGCTGATAGTCAATCTGATCGTCCCAGGTTCCATTCTGATTATTGGCATCCATGCCATTGCACTTATGAAATATATTAAGCATTAGCCTAGTTTCTCAGCAGATCTAGGCAAAGTGATGAAGAGCATTATTAAAAGATTAAGGATTGCAGATCCCCAAATTGGATTCCAGGCGGTCACAAGCAAAGGGCAAAGAGCAGAGCTCAGGTCCAGCAAAGGCCAGCCAGCCATCTAGCTGCGGCAGTGCATTAGCAATCTGAGCCCCGCCATGTAAGCTGCTCCTCAGAAGACTGTCAGCCAGAGTTTACCACGGATTTAGAAGATGACTCCCATTCTCAGGAGTGTGTTCCCCTTGACCACTCCTCAATCCCCTCACCGCCCCAGTTCTCTTCTCCCCACACCGGAGCCGCGTGACTCAGACAGCAGCCTCATCTTGGCTGCAGGCACCCGGACCTGATTTCAGCCAGAGGAAATTTATGAACCTCTGGGTCAGAGCTCAGGACTGACTTTCACGTTAGCACTTGGTACTCATGTCTGTTCTGCACGCACCAAGTGGTGCAGTCATTATTTCTTTCCAAACGTGTCTCTCCCGCTTGCCTGAGGCTTTCCTAGAAGCACTGCAATTTCTAATTAAAAAAATAAAGACAGGAACGGAAGAGAGGGAAATTAGGCTGGCCTCTAAGTTTACTTTTACTTCTGGAACCAGTTTGAATACTGGGACTCCATCCTATTTTCTTGATAACTGTCTTGATAACCTGCCCAGATAACCAGATATGTTTTTTTTTAAATTTAACTTTTAAATATTTTTATTGATTTCAGAGAGGAAGTAAGAGGGAGAGAGAGATAGAAACATCAATGATGAGAGGAAAATCATTGATTGGTTGCCTCCTGCACGCCCCCTACTGGGGATTGAGCCTGCAACCCAGGCATGTGCCCTTGACAGAAATCAAACTCAGTACCCTTCAGTCCACAGGCCGATTTTCTATCCACTGAGCCAAACTAGCTAGGACACAGCTATGCTCTTTTGAAACTTGATGCTGTCCCTCTAGGACCTAAATTTCTGCTCCCTATCTGGTCTGAGACCCCTAGTCTTTGGAATATACTACTTCCCACTATGAAGTCTTGGGCCATAACTCTGAACTAATGTGAACTTGTGCTGCCTAAGAGGCCCCAGAGGGGACTTTCTAGCTTACAGCAGTGGACCCTACCTTCCTGGAAGTCTCCTGCCAAAGCTTCGCCCCAGAGGCCTATGGATCAAGGACGGATATGCTGTAGGTGAGTGAGGAGGTCATGAGGACCGGGGTTACAGAGAAGACAGCTAAGGACAGGGAAGGTAGGTGAGGACTGTCTCCTTCATAAGGGGGCGCTTCACTTAAGGACAGGCCTGGAAGAATAGGACTAAACACAGAGCCCAGATCCAGGTGGAGAGGAGGGGAAGAAAAACAGACATCACAGTAGGAGCACTGCCCCCATCTCATAGATGAGAAGGCTGAGGTTCAGAGAGGTGAAGAATCTTCACCAAGCAGATGAAGCACCAAGCAGGTGAAGTACACAGCCCTGCATGGAATCAGCTCTGCTTCTGTCTGCCTCCTACAGAATCAGATCTCTACCCTAGACGGACAGACTCAGGATGTCCGCACACTTCTAGGATATGCCTTGTCCCCAACCCAGCTCTACAGCCCTAGCATAACTATTTTTTAGTTTGAGAGAGAGGCCACTGTCCGCTCTGCTTGTCTGGCTTCTTCCACCAGGAAACTATAGAATCATGTGCTGGTGAAATGATAAGCATGTCAGTGATCTGCGAGAGGTGTGGTTTTCACATTTATTTGTGGCAGAATTTGGGTGTGAAACTCCCACATGTGGGATGGATATTCAACGGGGTACTCTCCAGCCCCCACCCCATCTGTGCCCCTTTGCCAGGGATTCCTGAGGCTCTTCTGAAGACTCCATGCCCCTCCAAGAAACCCTGAATGCTGGCGGTCACAGGGAGGACGGTGAGTAATAATCTGAACAATAAAGATTATTGTTCCTATTCTGGCCTCTCATTTGTGGATGAGGAGGCTGGGGGCCAAGGGCAGGAAGGAGCTTGCCCAAGGTTACCCAATGACCTTGAGAATCTACATCTCCAGTGCTCTCTACTCTTGAGTGGCTGAATCATAACCATCAGTGTGGATGAGGTATCCCAGGTCTATGCAGGCTGCTTGTGTGGGATCTGAAGATAGAGCTTTCCTTCGGGCAGAAGGGTTGGCATTACCACTAGTGGCCAACACTTTTGTGCAGGGCAAAGAGCTTTGCTTGGGTTATTCCACTCAATGCCCTCAGTATATTATTATTCCATCCTAGAGATGAGGAAGCTGAATCTTAATTCCTTAG
>PVJN01008771.1:0-63377 GCA_004026805.1 Lasiurus borealis
GTCTTGGTGTGGTCCCCTTTGGATTCCTTTTATATGGGGTTCTGTGTACTTCCTGGACTTGTAAGTCTATTTCTTTCACCAGGTGGGGAAGTTTTCAAGCATTATTTCTTCAAATAGGTTTTCAGTATCTTGCTTTCTGTCTTCTTCTGGCACCCCCATAATTCTGGTGTTGATACGCTTGAAGTTGTCCCAGAGGCTCCTTACACTATCTTCACATTTTTTTATTCTTTTTGCTTTTGCAGTGGAGTGTTTTTTGCTTCTTTGTATTTCAAATCTTTGACTTGATTCTTGCGATCCTCTAGTCTGCTGTTAGGTTTCTGTATAATATTTTTTATTTCAGTCAGTGTATGTTTAATTTCTAGTTGGTTCTTTTTCATTTCCTCCTGGGTTTCTCTAAATTTATCCATTTTTTTCTAGGAAATTCTTAAAAAACCTTGTAACTGTGGTTTTAAACTCTATATCCAGTCATTTGTTTTCCTCCATTTCTTGGGTTTGTGATCTGTTCTTTAGTCTCCTCATATTTCGCTGCTTCCCTGAGTTGGTAGAGTAGCTTTGTGTGATAGCTGTCCTATGTGGCCCAGTAGCTCTGCCTCCCCAGTTACCTGAGGTGGACACTCTTGGTGCACCCCTTTGTGAACGGTGTGTAGAGTCTTGTTGTAGTTAATTCTTGATTGTTGTTGGTATCACTGGGGGGCGGGGGGGATTGACCTTCAAGCCAATTGGTTGTGAGGATCAGCTGTGTCTGCGCATGTGCGCTTGCCTCCAATCTTCTGCCTTTGCACGCGTGAGCTTCCGGAACTCTGCCTTTAGGTTCCCAAGTTCCCGTGCGCTGTAGGGACCCATATAAGTCTGGGTCCCCAGAGTCTTGCCTGAAACTGGGGTTCAGTGCAGTTGGACCTGGATTTCAGTGCTGTTGTGAGGTTCTGTTTTCCTCCCGCTAGAGCAGCGGTTCTCAACCTGTGGGTCACGACCCCTTTGGGGGTCGAACAACCCTTTCACAGGGTTCGCCTAAGACTATTGGAAAACACCTATTTCCCATGGTCTTAGGAACCAACACACCACTCCTCGGTGTAGCAAAATGTAGCAATGTAGTTTACTGTTGTCATATTAAGACTGTTACCCATGCTACACCACGATTCAAGACAAAATTTCATTTATTTGTAATTAGAAATAAATATTTCACAATATATAATTACATATTGTTTTTGTAATTAATCACTTGCTTTAATTATGTTCAATTTGTAACAATGAAAATACATCCTGCATATCAGATATTTACATTACAGTTCATAACAGTAGCAAAATTACAGTGACGAAGTAGCAACGGAAATAATTTTATGGTTGGGGGTCACCACCACATGAGGAGCTGTCTTAAAGGGTCGCGGCATTAGGAAGGTTGACAACCACTGCGCTAGAGGAAGCCAGGCACAATCAGCAGTCAGCGCTCTGTGTGTGCCCTTTCGTGAGCCACCAGACTTCTGTCTTTAGCAGCTTCCCTAAGTTTCCATGCACTACTTCCTTTTCACAACAGTCCAGACTCCCCCTATGAGTCTCTCCTGGAGTTGGGGTTCAGTGCAGTTGGGATTTTCCATCTCCCTCCTGCTAGAGAAAGCCAGCCAGACCCTCCTCCGCCCGTCCTCTCCAGGAGCGTGTCTCTGTACCTCAGTTTTTTGCAGCTCCTCTGAATCTCCGTGTGCTCCTCTCTTTCCTTCTAGTTGTAGAATTTCCACTCAGCCAGCTTTCCTGTGGTTCTGGATGGTGTCTGTTTTGTCTTTTAGTTCTGGTTTTGAAATTGTTGTTCTGGGCAGCAGCTTAGGTGTTCGCCTAGGCCGCCATCTTGGTTTCTCCAGAACCACAGTTGTTTAATGATTATTCACCTCACTAAATATAGATAAGAGGTTTTCTTATAGACCCTGGGATACCGGAGGATGTGTTATAAGAAAAAAAAAACAGAGCTATAAAGCTAAGACCATTTCTAAGCCCGGATGGGCCCATTATTCAGAAAAGAAAATACATTTTGAGAGCAGATTCAGGACAAGACATGCTTTAACTTGGTTGCTCTTCCTGGACCCTAACCCACTCCGGGAGTTTGCCTCAGGAACGCTGACCATTCTCTCTGGTGGTAGGAATGGGCTGAGCTGTTTATAACATCAGAAAAGATTAGCCACCTTGTTATGGGACTTTGAGTTTCTGGAGGCAGACACACTAAAACTCTAAAATGCCCCTGCTACACTGCACACAGGGAACTGAGGACTTTTCTGCCTGTTTCCTTAAAATATTTTTCTACTGCCTACTTCCTAAATTTTACCATGTTTTATCAGAATATTCACACAAATAAGCAAACCTCTTGTTATTTGCGTATTTCCCTTTCCCCTATATAATCATGCAGCTGGCAGGAGAAGAGGTGAGCATGAAGCTGCTGCTCTCTCCATATTGATGGTGATATGAAATAAACACTCCTAAATGATTCCACTTTGTCTCAGCTTACGGCTCAGTAGTGTGACAGGCAGTAACGGACCTGATTTTTTCCCCCATTTTTTTAAAGGTATTACATGTGTACATATCTTCCCATTGCCCCTACCCCGGACTTGATTTTTGGGAGTCCAGTTTCACAATGACTTTCTTCTCTGAAATTTTACTATTCAAGTTGGGTTGGATCAGTGAGCACTGAGTATAAACTCATTGCTCACTGATTTAATTCATCAAAATGCTGGGAAATGAGTGTTCTGATTCACTGAATTTTCTATCAAAACATATTAAAGTTCTATATAAAATAATAGTTTCTCTATCTGCTTTTTTCATATATTAGGTATAATTGAATCAGAAAATCTGAGTTGAAAGCAATGTATAATTCAACTAATCCAACAGTACTATTTCATATATATCAAGACTTAGACATCAAGTAATTAAGTGAAGCTCTTTTTTCCCTTTAAAGGCTGGATTTTGGAGTATATGGAGTAAAACGGATAATGTGTTTTGCAAACAATTTATTTGCTCTTTGTAAGAACTGCATCGATATAGGCATTAGAACCTCTGCTTTACTGATAAAGCACCTGAGGCTCAGGACCTAAATAACTTGTTCAAAGCCAGACTGACAGTAATTGGCAGACCTGAGATTCAAGGTCAAATATATTCTCCAATACACCATGCTGCTACTGTAAAAAGAGGATCAACTCATAGTAAAAATATTTTGGAGATTGATCACAGAAGTTATAGCAGTTTGGATGGAGTGCCTACTCATTCCAGGACACTGGAAATTATGTTGATTTTATTTATTTAGGATGGGGGAGCAAACTTCTCTACACTTGAAAGTAAAGGTTAGTGAAAAATTAATTCCACTTACTTTAGTTCATGCACATAGCATTGCACATCCAATGATCCACAAAGTCCAGTTCATTTGAACAGTGAGACAGTTGGCTTTCACAACTACAGAGAGAGAAACTTGACTGAGACTCTTGGGGAAATCCCTACATTAAGAAAATTCCTCCAAGACAACCAAGTGCCCCAGAGACCTTTGAGATTCTCTAAGGGCTGATAAGGTGCAATCTTCACTCATGTGGCAGATACTATCTTTCTTGTCTGAGGTTTTCTGTCTTTGCTCTTCTCTCCTCTTTCTCCTAGGAAGTTCCTGGTTGAAGAAACCCTTAATATGGGTGGACTCTGGGTCATTTGGTCTTCCCCAGGGGGTTTAAAGATCAACTTCAGTTTTTTTTTTGTGTGTGTGTGTCTGAAATGAATGTTGATAATGCTTCAACAGTTTAAACCTGAAGTTTGATACCACACCTTTATGTTTGTACAGTCCTCAGTAAAATTATCTACAGTATTAGCAACCATTCAAAAACAAACCATTGATTCAAACCACATTGATTTAAGGCTCAATCAAGTAATAGAGCTCCAAACGAAATGGTTAAATATATGAACTACTTGTACTGATATCTATTAAGTAGTTTCTTAGCAAATAAATCCTTGAAATGCAAAATTCACCTCATTTAGGTTTTGGTCAAGAAGTTCAACAGCAATCATGAAGTCCACAGTCAGTCTTATAGGCAAAACTGATATACAGTGTCTCTATACAGTCACTATGCTCAAGGTTAAGAGTGATGAATATTTCATTTTTACATTTTACTGGAATTTTACATGTTCCATTCATGATTTTAAATCTCTAGGTTTTCATTCCTCCAAACTGTCTGAAGACACAATGTGCCACAGACTTTAGACTTCTGTTTCTCCCTCTATTTTCTTCAAACAGAAACATTTCTTGCCGAGACAGGTTTGGCTCAGTGGATAGAGCACTGGCCTGCAGACTGAAGGGTCCCAGGTTCGATTCCGGTCTGGGTAATGTACCTTGCTTGCATACCCCCTTGGTGTGGGGTATGCAGGAGGCGGCTGATCGATGTCTCTCTCTCATTGATGTTTCTGACTTTCTATCCCTCTCCCTTCCTCTCTGTAAAAAATCAATAAAATATGTTAAAAAAATTAAAAAAAAGAAACATTTCTCAAGTGTCTACATGTCCTAGAAGGGGAATTTTTCAGAGTTGGCCACTTCTTCGGAATAGTCCAATGCCATCAGGCCTCTGAAGCAAGGGAGAGGGGGAAGAGAAAAAAGCTGAAACACAAGGTTCATCTGGTAAGTTTTACATTAATCATTACAAGCTGGATAGTATACGAATGTGGCTTTTTTGGCTCAAAAAGTCTGAGTCTTGCCCTGACTGGCTTGGCTCAGTGGATAGAGCGTGGGCCTGTGGACTGAAGGGTCCCGGGTTCGATTCTGGTCGGGGGGCATGTGCCTTGGTTGCAGGCGCGTCCTCAGCAGGAGGCGGCTTATTGATGTTTCTCTCTCATTCATGTTTCCAACTCTCTATCCCTCCCCCTTCCTCTCTGTGAAAAGTCAATAAAATATATATATAAAGTCTGAGTCTTGGTGTGGAAACCAGTACTAGGCTGTCCTACCACGGCTTTCTTGTAGTGGGACTGTCAGGGAAATCTTGACTGTGGAGTATGATCTGTTTACCTATCAGGCGTAAACTTCCAGACACTCAGTTCATTTTGGGCTTGTCCCAGTTTGTCTTTAGTCTGTTCCAGTTCCCCTTTCATTTTTAGGAAAAACAAGCGGGGTCCACCACTGATGATCTCAGGTGGGCGACACTGGGTTGCTGGACTTGCTTGAGGTACTGGATTTGAGTAGTACACCCTTGCATCTCTTGCTCCTTGGCTGCTAGTCGCATTACAAGGGTGTTTTCCCTTCGTGCAGACTCTTGCTGCTGTTGCTTTAGTTTTGCTTCCGACTCCCTTAAGCCAGTTTCATCATTAGAGTTCAGATCTGTGTACTTGCCCTCTAAAGCTTGCACATATGCTTCATTCTGCTTCCATCTTAAAATTAACTCATCTCGTGCCATAACTTTGAAGTCTGTCTCACTGAGACAGACTGAACCTTTTCCCAAAAAGGTTCCTCGTTAGTCATCTTGAATCCGATAGTCACCTCCCGTGACGGCCATAACCACAAGACCGGCGCCACCCCGCAGCCCGGAGAGGAGGCGAAAAGAGGGCGCCTGACCTGGGCTCCAGGCGCTGAGGGAGGACTGCGCTCCGGTGGCACCCCCATGGTGGCTGGAGCGCTTCGAGCTCAAGCTCGGTGGGAGGCGGGGAGAGAGGCGGCCCGGTCCTAAGGGAGGGATGGGCCGCGAGGTCTTCAACTTTAGTTTTTATTTTATCTGTCTGTCAACACTGTCATCTATTTTGGAAAAGATTGGGGATTATAATAAGCAGCTAACAACCTACTGAGCCTAGGAATTTTTTGATCTGGTAAAACAGATCAGTAAAACAATTCCAATTAATCTAGTCATCACAAGTCTGAGAATACAGATGAACTCTGCATTCTGATTATAAATGTATATTATTTTTGCAAAATCGTTAAGCATTGTCCCAGAAAAAGCCTTAATTCCAGGCTCATACAGAAGTCAATACAAAAAAGTATTGATGAGAGAAGCAAATTGATTGTTTCAATTGATAGGGGAAGGCACCTAATAGGAATAGAACACAGTGGTTTTAATGCTTATTCACCTCACTAAATATAGACAAGAGGTTAGCTCATTTGTGTGAGTTTTCTGATAAAACATCGTGAAATTTAGGAAGTAGGCAGTGGAAAAATGTTTTAAGGAAATAAGCATAAAGTCCTCAGTTCCCTGAAATCATGAAAATGTAAAGCCTCAATCCTGTCCAGCTAAGTCTTTGGCATTTTCTTTTCAGTATCTGCACAACATTCCTCTCCCAAATAGACTACTACAACCATCAAAATCAGTGTAATGAGACAAAGATACCTACATTTTATAACTAAAAATATCAGAATTTACCCTCTTCCCATCCCAGTTCTTCCCTAGGATATGTGGCTCCATTGTGTACTTAACACCCTATTCAGTAACCACTCCTTTGCTTCTTTGCCTCCCTCACTAGGCCAAGTCCTTCAAAGGCAGCTCAGAGTGCCTGCCTCACTGTGCTTGTCTTAGATAGGATTCCACTGGAAAACTCCCACAGGAGATAGGATATCAGGAGCAATATCTACAGGGGCATGAAAGCAGCAGGACCATGCAGAGGGAAGAGTTGCAATGTGAGACAGCTACAACAAAGGCCAAATAAGAGCCGGTGGACACTTAGGATAACTCCAAAGCTGGGATGACTCCTTTAGAATCCTTTCAGCTTAAGGCAAGATGGCTTTTGTTGAATCCCCCTAGCTGTTGGATAAAGGAGGGCCTTTCCAGTGAGGCAAGACCTCAGGCAAAGCAGCTTTCACAGGCCAGGGCAGTTCGCAGAGAATGACTCAACCCACGGCTCCCTACTCCCAATGTTGGGGGAACACTGAGTGTGCTTCATTCTGAATGCAGGGATCTGGGTGGCACCCCACAGCATGCACTACAATAGTCGGGAAACTCTTACTAAATAAGTGGTATTAGAGTCCAGCCATTTCGCCAAGGATGGGTGTTTCACACTTGTAAAGTGGATTATGTTAACCTGGGGATGTATCATGTTTCGTTGTTAGTTTGGAAGCATCACTTTTAGGTACTAGTGCTATAGCTGCTAGGTTTCAGCGTGAATTTGATTTGACATAAAATTCATTTCATTTAGTCAGTGTGACTTGCTTGAAGAAACTCAGACTTCAGCTTAAGACATGGGTTCTTTTCAGAACTCCCCCCCTTCCTCTTGGACAAGTCATTTTGTTTCTTTGTTTTAGTTTTCTCATCCGTAGGACAGCAAAAAATGACATTTGGGTCAACTCTTTCACATGGTTGTAGCAAACAATGAAAAAAGTGATGCTTATCAAAGCTCTTCATAAATGGCCGGTTTGGCTGAGGAGTTCTGGTTAGCAGGAGGAGTCTGACTTTGAGGCTAGTGTAGATACAAGTGTGGACGGTCCACAGAGAGAGAAAGGAGGGAGGAGATTGCAAAGGAAAGGGTGAGGAAGGAAGGTAGAGTTTTCCAGAGATGCTCCGAATCATCTCTTCTTATACCCCAAGCCATCTCTTCCTACTTCACCCAGGCTAGTTCAACTGACGTGAATTCTTCAACAAAACAGAACCAAACCGAAGAGGCAGGCCAATCACTCGATTGAATTATATACATTAAGTAAATCCTTATGCATCTTAGAACTTGTTTCTCCATCCTGTCCTCACCAGGTAGAGGCTGCAGCAATCAAAATATTAGGAGAAGAAAACCACTGTATTTGTTTAGTTCTGTAGATTCTTGGCTACCCTATCGGATCGATCACCTCAACACCACTTTGACTCAACTTGTTCATCCGAAAGCAAGTGGGTGTTCATTTCTAACTTTGTCTTTATCTCTCTCTCTCTTTTTTGTTGTGGTCGTGATTGCTTTGGTCTCATTTTTAGTCTTTCTTTCTTAGTCCCTGTCCTGAAAGTGAGCGATCATTCTTCAGGTCAGGATAGAGTTAGCATGGACTTCCCCAGACTCTACTCACAGCAGCGGAAATGTTTCCTTTGAGTTTTAAGCTTTTTCAAAACCCTGATTGGCACAACCATGGTTTTGGTTGAAAACTAGAGAAAAATTTCATGTGGTCCTCCAGGGAGGTGTAGTTGACTTATTTATAACCAGAGGCATTTCCCAACTAGTTGCACACATGTGGCTAGTTTTCTCTTTTACCCCAGATGTTTTCTGTCGCATTTCTATCTTCGCTCCCTCTTCTTTCTTCTAATCCATCTATTCATCCAGCTCCCTCCCTCCCTTCTGGTTAAGGAGCAATTTAGGTTGCATTGCATATTTCATATTCTCTTCTGCAGCCTCCTTGCTTGGGCCAGATATGGAGGGACTCTGTCTTCAATTTTAATACCTTGTTCCTGAGACCCATATTTTTTCTGCTTTGGATCTGTCCCTGGGAGCTGGTGATTGGCCAGGATAAGGTATTGCAAACTTTGACTTTAATCAAACAACACATAATGAAACCCATTTTGCCAGGGGTTACATGATATAAACAAGATTTAAGTTCCTATGCGAAACCGGTTTGGCTCAGTGGATAGAGCATCAATCAGCCTGTAGACTGAAAGGTCCCAGGTTTGATTCCAGTCAAGGGCATGTACCTTGGTTGCAGGCACATCTCCAGTAGAAGGCATGCAGGAGGCAGCTGATCAATGTCTCTCTCATTGATGCTTCTCTCTATCCCACTCCCTTCCTCTCTGTAAAAAATCAATAAAATATATTAAAAAATAAGTTCCTACATTATATTTCTGGCTACAAAACGTCTAAATAAATACTCCAAACACTTCTGATATTAATAAATGTGAAATAAATGTGATTTATTTATATAAAAGCCAAAGCAACCATCACAACTGAACAGACGACTAAACAGGCTGCATGGGGCAACCAGGCTGGCAGAGGGGTTAGTGAGGGACGACCAAACGACTGAGCAGCAGGCTGTGTGGGGCAACCAGGCTGGCGGGAGAAGAGGGATTGGCAGCCAGGGGTGACCAGGCTGGTGTGGGGGGGTAGTTAAGGGTGATCAGGTGGGCAGGTAGAGGCAGTTAAGGGTTATCAGGCTGGCAGGGGGCCTATTAGGGGCAACCAGGCTGGCAGGGGGGAGCAGTGAGGGGCGATCAGGCAGGCAGGTAAGGGGTTAGGAGCTAGTGGTCCAGGATTGTGAGAGGGATGTCTGACTGACAGTTAAGGCACTTCCTGTACTTGTAAGTCTATTTCTTTCACCAGGTAGGGAAAGTTTTCAGCTCATTATTCTTCAAATAGGTTTTCAGTATCTTGCTCTCTCTCTTCTCTGGCACCCCCATAATTCTGATGTTAGTACGCCTGAAGTTGTCCCAGAGGCTCCTTACACTATCTCCACATTTTTGGACTCTTTTTTTCTTTTTGTTTTTCTGGGTGGGTGTTTTTTGCTTCCTTGTATTTTAGGTCTTTGATTTGATTCTTGGGGTCCTCTAGTCTGCTGTTGGATTTCTGTATATTATTCTTTATTTCAGACATTGTATGCTTAATTTCTGACTGGTCCTTTTCCATTTTCTTTTGGCATTCTTATTAAGATCCTTGAAGGTCTCACTAAGTTTCTCGGCAGTTTGTAGAAGATTCTTGAGTAACCTTATAAATGTGGTTTTGAATCCTATGTCCAGTCATTTGCTTTCTTCCATTTCTTTCATTCGTGACATGTTTCTTGGTCTCTGCATTTTGGCTGCTTCCCTTTGTTGATGGAGTGGCTTTGTGTGCTAGTTGTCCTTTAGGGCCCAGTAACTCTGCCTTCCCAATCACCTGAGGTGGACACACTTGGTGCACCCCTTTGTGGGCTGGGTTCACAGTCTTGTTGTAGTTAAGCCTTGATGGCTATTGGTACACTGGGAGAAATTGACCTCCAGGCCAATTGATTGTGAGGATTAGCTGTGTCTATTAATGGAAGAACTGCACCCTATGGGGCAGGTCTTGCTTCAGTGGGGCTTTGGTGCTCACTGAGTCTGCCTCTTGAGTGTGTCACTTATGTATGTGAAGAGTTAAAATCTGGTGTCATCTCACACTGACCTCTAGGTACACTCGTTCCTGGATCTCCAAGGAGGTGCAAGTCAGCTAGTGTCTGAGGCCACCCAGCAGGAGGTACAGGGAGATTTGCAGATTTCTCCTCTTTGTTTGGAGTTTGGAAGTTTTTGGAGTTGTCTGACCCAGTGGCAATTTGTTAGGTTAAGCTCCCAGAAGGCAGGCCATTTATGCGCACGGCTGGGTGGGTTTGTAAATTGGGTGGGTCGGGGCTCAGGGAATCACTAGGGCAGGGGGTGGCAAACAGCAATGGCTGCCAATCAGCCCTCTCTGCCACATCTTGTTCAGTGTCTGGCACCCCAGCACAGTAAACAATGATTCCTGTGCGCAACTCTGCGAAAGAGCCACCCTCCCTTTCTGAACCAACGGCAGACAGTCCAGTTTCCCCCTGTCTGGGTCCCCAGAATCTCGCCGGAAACTGGAGTTCAGGAAGTCAGAAACTTCTTTTTATTTTTATTAATGTGTTACATGTATACATATCTTCCCATTGCCCCCCTCTCCAAGGCATACCCTAACCCTCCCAGTGTCTTGTGTTCATTGGTTATGCTTATATACATGCATACAAGTCCTTTGGTTGATCTCTTATTACTCCACCTCTCCTTAACCTTCCTGCTGTAATTTGACAGTCTGTTTGATGCTTTACTGCCTCTGCATGATCTCACTCATTTGTGGATAATAAAGAACATTATAAACTGATGAACAAAAGGAGGGTCGGGAACTTCTAACTCCCTTCCAATTGAAAAAAAACCGTGCACGACAGTCTGATTCGCACACGTGTCCATACCTCTGCCTTTCTGAGCCTCTGTACGTCCTACCAGGTCTCAATGCACTTTTTTCTTCCCTTCTAGTTGTAGAACTTCCACTCCACCAGCTTTCCTGTGGTTCTGGGGGATAGTCTTTTTGTCTTTTAGTTGTAGTTTTGGTGTGGTTGCGAGAGACAGCACGTATACGTGTATACCTTATGCCACCATCTTGGTTTTCCTTCTTTATCTTCTTACCAGTATCCAAAGTTAACTATATGTGTTTTTTTTAATTGAGTCAGATAATCTGAAGATGATTTAAAGCAGTGGTTCTCAACCTTTTTAATGCAACAACCCACAGGTTGAGAACCGCTAGCAGGGTCGCCTAAGACCATTGGAAAACACAGATATTTACATTACTATTCATAACAGTAGCAAACTTACAATTATGAAGTAGCAATGAAAATAATTTTATGGTTGGGCGTCACCACAACATGAAGAACTGTATTAAAAGGTCACGGCATTAAAATGGTTGAGAACCACTGATTTAAAGTATATGGGCGAGGGGGGGGGGTGTGCAGAAGTTATATGCAAATACCATACCATTTTATAGAAGGGATTTGAGCATTCAGGAATTTTGGTATCCACAGGGGAATGATTGACCTGGAACCTGTCTCCTGTGGATATTGAGGTTGGGACTACACAGATTTACAGAAAGACAGATCCAAATCTACCCTGTTTCTATGACTCTTATGTCCAGTGAGGGAAAATTTTCCTTAGGAAGACACCTCTGAGCTCCAGGCTACAGACTCTCTCCCAACTCGCCTAACCTCTACCACTAACAGTCTCAGAGGGTACACAGCAGTTTCCAATTTCTCAGGACTGGGAAAGACTCTCAGACACCATGATGCCATTCAATTCCCATAATCTTGCCCAGGAGAGTAGCAAATGAAGCTGGAAGTGAATGAAACTGCAGAGAATAGGAGCAGAAAGGGAAGAGGGGCCAATGAGTCAGAGCCTCCAGGCCCCAGAAGAGGAGCTAATAACTCGCACAGCTGCATCCCCGGTTAGCACATGTAACCATCATTAACCTATGAACTCAACTTGGCAGAGATTTTCTACTTTATATGTTAAATTTAGAAAAAGAAATGACTAAGTGGTATTGACAAGAAAAAAGGACACTCAACAGCATTTTGAGAAAGGGAGAATAAAACAGGCCACTGGGCAGATGGCAATGTGGAGGATGACAGACGAGGGGAAAGAAGTGAAGATTGGTAGTTACAGAGAGGTAAATAGCAACCTAGGGAATATAGTTGATAATACTGCAATGAATATGTATGGGGCCAGGCAGGTCCTGGAAATATTGGGGGGTCATTCTGTAAAGTATATGATTGTTTAACCACAAAGCTGTACACCTGAAACTAATACAGAATGATATTGAATGTAAACTATAATTAAAAATTTTAAAAGGTCATTGGGTGAATCAAAACCAGCACCTGACTCCCTGGGCCTCTGCGAGCACTGAGCTCCCTGCTTTATTTTCTGCAGCTGGATGTGAAGTGTGACATCTGACCACGACGCTCTGATAGGAGGTGATTCCTGAAGGCAGCATTTCCCTCCCTTTTTACACCAGGACACACAATTACAGGCCCTAAGAAGAAGAGTCCTAGGTGTTCAGAACTAGTCAGCATAATAATAATGATGCTTCCAACAGTCCAGATGTAGTGAGGCCATCAGTTAGAGCGAGAGATTCTCTTTGAACTCATTCAACCAAAATGAAACTGTCGGTGGTTAAAAAAAATGAAGAAAAAGAAAAAGAAAGCAGTCCTTGGTTTCATGGTCTTCACTCTGCCGCCTTCCATAGTGACGAGACAGAAACCTGTCTGGGCGAACATGGGGGAATTTGTAGCAGTTGTGATCTGTCATAAAGGTAGCCGCTCTGGATGTGTTCTGGCCAACCAACTCCTGATGTCCTGACCATGAGAATATCAGAAAGGGGCCTACAGGCAGAGCTGAGGGAAAGTAGTCTGAAACCTAGCAGTCACAGGGTGAAGTCCTGCCATGACAAGTGTCACCTTTCTAGCCAGTGTACTCCCATTGCCAGGGAAGGCTCTGTTTCTGAGAACAAAAAATGAGGGGTAAAAGGTGACAAGGAAGAGGAGACACTGTCACCTCATAAGTAAGCTACTAGGCAGAAAATGGACACTTTATTAAGTACTTTATAAATGAATCCATGGTTATTTCAATAGTGATTAATACTAATTAAGCAGACACTATGTTAAAATCTTTGGGTCTTCATTTCATTGAAAGCCTCAAAACAATCCTATGAAGAAAGTACTGCTGATGCTCCCATTTAACAGACAGAAAAATGACATTCAGGGACCTTAAGTCCTCTTCAATGACAAAGTTCACCAATGACAAAACTGGAACTGAGCCTGGTCAGTCTGATTCCAAGACGCATGTTCTTAAACCGTTGTTTATATGATTGAGCTAAAAGAAAGGTCCTTGGCAGAAACAGCATGATGAGTGAAAGAGTGAGGATTATACAAAGGGAAGAAGGACTATCAAAAATCCCTGGCAGGAGTCCTTGTATCAGAACTAAATGCTGTACCCAATGAGACTTACTCATCGAAATCCTCTCAGATAATTTAAGTGGGAGACCCCACGTCTCCTTTTCATTTTCTTTAACCTTTCCAGACAACCTGGAACTCAGAATATGTTCCTATGTTCATATGGGTCCCATCACATAGGGTCCTTTTTACTATGGCACCAGTACCTTGCACAGTGCTTGCTAGAGAACAGATATTCAGTTAATTATGAAACTAATGATTGAGTGAAGGGATGAATTTTATATCTCTTATATTCTTCTTTCTGATCCTTCAAAATGATGCATTTCTAAGTAAATAGTAGTAGTAGTATATATGTTGATAGGAACATGGATAGAATGAAAATATTCTAGTTCTTTTTATTCAGAAAATGTAGAAGGCAGACTTTGACAATTATGATGGTAACATTTCGAAGATAATCCCTAAAAGTAATAGAAACAAAGAGGGGAAATTGGAAGAAAATAAACAAAAATTCAATTAATGAAAAGACAAGGAAAAACATAAAAAGGTGAAAGAAATACAAAGCAAAAATAAGATGTAGGGGGAACAGTAAATATATCATTTTTAAAATATGATGGACTAAAGTTAATTACAAGACATATTGTTTACTTACATTTTTAAAAATTCAGTTATATCCCATTTACAGAGAACCCATTATAGTAGGCTAGTTATAAGAGAACCATCTAAGACTATGGGCAAACCATGGCCTACAGGCTGAGTTAGATTCATCGTCTATATTTTTAGTAAATAAAGCTCTATTGGAATACAAGCATGCCATCTGTTCACATACTATCTATGGCTCTTTCTGCAACAACAGAGCAAAGTGAAAGCCAGCCATGTAGTCAGCTGCCAGTCCTCTACATGCACCTCCATACCTCGGCCTTTTGCAGCTCCTCTGATTTTCAATGTGCTTTCTCCTGTGGGAGGGAGACAGAAGCTCCCGTCTGTGCTGGACTCCAGGTCCAGGTGAGATTCTGGGTATTCAACTCATTCGGGGGAATATGGACTGTCAGAAAAAGAGAAAAGCACACTGTCACTCAGAGGAACTGTGGGAGGCAGTGGTCCAGAGGCTCGAGAGCACAGAGAGTACTGACTACTGACTACTGAGTGCGTGGCTGGCTTTCTCAAGCCGGGGGGGGGGGGGCAGGGAGACAGAAGCTTCTGATTGTGAACTCCAGTTCTGGGTGAGATTCTGGGAACTCAGACTCATTTGGGGGAATTTTTAATAAATATATTTTATTGGCCGAGACCGGTTTGGCTCAGTGGATAGAGCGTCGGCCTGCTGACTGAAAGCTCGCAGGTTCGATTACGGTCGGGGGCATGTACCTTGCTTGTGGGCACATCTCCAGTGTGGGGTGTGCGGAGGCGGCTGATCGATGTCTCTCTCTCATCGATGTTTTTGACTTTCTATCTCTCTCCCTTGCTCTCTGTAAACAATCAATAAAATATATTAAAAAAACATATATTTTATTGATTGTTTACAGAGAGGAAGGGAGAGGGACAGAGAGTTAGAAACATCCATGAGAGAGAAATATTGATCAGCTGTCTTCTGTCCCCTACTGGGGATGTGCCCGCAACCATGGTATATGCCCTTGACCAGAATCAAACCTGGGATCTTTCAGTCTGCAGGCCGATGCTCTATCCACTGAGCCAAACTGGTTTCAGCAACAACCACTTTTTAAAAAAACTTACTGAAATGCATTTTTAAATATCAGTTAAGGCCATCATTTAAAAAAATATTTTAAATTAAATTGTCTTAGAAATGATTAGTTCACAAAATGTTCAGTGTTTATATTAAGTAGCATTGAACATTCATTCATGGGTGTATAATTTTTTTCTGATAATTTTTTATTCACTGGACAAGTGGTTCTCAATCTTCCTAATGCTGTGACCCTTTAATACAGTTCCTCATGTTTTGGTGACCTCCAACCATAAAATTATTTTTGTTGCTTCATAACTCTAATTTTTCTATTGTTATGAATCATAATGTAAATATCTGATATGCAGAATGTATTTTCATTGTTACAGATTGAACATAGTTAAAGCATAGTGATTAATCACAAAAACAATATGTAATTATATATTGGGAAATATTTATTTCTAATTACAGATAAATAAAATTTTGTCTTGAAGCATGGTGTAGCGTGGATAACAGTCTTAATATAACAACAGTAAACTACATTGCTACATTTTGTGACAGTATGCGTAAAAAGCCAACGTCAATACTAAGATTGAGATTGCTTCTTACCAGATCAGAAATTCTCAGGGCTGTCTTTGCAAAAGCACCACGAAGATCATCTTCCACAACAAATCTACTTCTGTATTTAGATTTGATAACCAACAAGCTGGAAAATTCTGTTTCACAAAGATATGTTGTTGGAAATGGAAGAAAAAGGCGCAACACAGTCTCAGACAGAACAGGATATGACTGCAAACACTTGATCTAGAATTTTGTCACTGGTATTGCAGCAAAATTAGTTCTTGCTGATTCACTGTTAATAAGGTCAATGAACTCTTGTGCTGTTTCAGGGACATCTTCAACTTTGACTGGGAATGGGCTTCTGGTAGATTTGGAAAGTACATTGAAATTTCATCTGCAAGCATATGCAAGTGTTCTTTCACAGAAATTATTATTGTAATCCTTTTGTCTGGTTCAATGTCATGTTCCTCAAATAAAGCAAATAAAGTAGGCAATATGTAAATTTTTTTTGCCAAAGTTGAAGCTTCATTTGCAATGATTGGATCTTTTCAGACAAATCAAGGCCTGTTGCATTTGGTCTTTGCAGTGATAAATTTAACTTATTCAAGATGGCAAAGATGACAACCAAGTAAGCTATTTACTGCAGTTCACTTTTATCGATGAAAAGTGCCTTGAACTGCGGTGTTGTTTTCTGATTAAAAAACGTTTTGAGTTCATCATGAAGCTCAAAAATCACATTTTAAAACTTTTCCTCTCAACAACCATTTCACTTCAGTGTGAAATAACAGAGCATTGTTCAGAGCATCCAACTCATGGCACAGTTGTGAAAACAGTTGCCTTTACAAAATTGACAGAACTTATGACGCTTTTCATTACTTCTTGTAACTCTTGTGGCAGTATCTTCATTACTAATATTTGCTGATGAATCCTACAGTGAGTTCCAATGACTTTTGGTTGACTCATTCAGTACCAAACGTTGAAATCCAGATTGACATTCTAGCATAGTGGAGCACCAGCTGTGCAAACACCACAAACCTTTTCCCAAAAGATCTTTTTTTAAAAAAATATATTTTATTGATTTTTTACAGAGGGATAGAGAGTTAGAAACATCAATGATAGAGAGACATCAATCAGCTGCCTCTTGCACATCCCCTACTGGGGATGTGCCCGCAACCAAGGTACATGCCCTTGACCGGAATCGAACCTGGAACCTTTCAGTCCACAGACTGACGCTTTATCCACTGAGCCAAACCGGTTTTGGCCCAAGAGATATTATACTTTTTCAGAAATGAACCAACTGTGTCAAATACATCAAGTGCAGTAGTTGTCGTTTCAAGAGATTTGCAAAAAAGAAACTCATCTTTAAAGTCGCCATCATTAATATATCTCACGTAAACCAGTAACTGTGAACAGCTTGCAATGTCTATAGATTCATCAAGCTGGATACTAAATATTGGAAGTGGAGCAGATTTAATTTCCTGAATTACCTGATCAAGAATCTCAGCAGACAAGTCATCTATTCTTCTGCAGTGTCGTTAGATAAGGAAATTGCACTCCATTTCATAACAAATTCGTCTCCAATAATAACTTGAAATGTCTTTGGCCACTGACAATAATAAATCCTCAACAATGGTGTTGAGGTTGAGGTTTGATAGCTCTGGCAATTCTGAATGCCGCCAAATATGAAGCTTCAATGGCTGCTACGTTCTGTTTGTGGTACTTGCCACCAGTGTCAAGTCTGGCTTTCTTGAATCCATCAGCTTTGCTTCTAAAATAGTTGGTATCCTTGCCAGAAAAGTTCAGATGCTTGCTCTCAAAATGGCATTGTAGTTTGTTCAGCTTCATAGATTCGGCTGATAGAATTTCACAACCAATAATAAAACACTGAGGTTTCTCAATTCCGGCCATAATTATTGAGGTAAAACCATACTGTAAAAAATCCTCACCTATATTTTCTTAAAATTCTTTTCTACATGATCCATTATCATGGGATGGTTGGCTAATGAAAATAATATATAACAATAGCTGATATACAAAAGATGATATATGGCATAGTTCAGTCAATACAGTTCATTAAAAAGTTTCCTATGACTTACCATTCTTTGTGTTGTTATTTTACATTCCTGTTGCTATAAAAGGGGACAGTATTCATATCAACCACAGCTGAATATGAAAAGATTGATCAGTATCCATATTAAGTTCCCATGGTACAGATTTTTTTTCTTTTGCAGTTGTTGATGATTTTACAGTACATGATTTTACATTTACCCAGTAATTATAATACATGAAGTATCGTTTTACCTCCAATACTGCTGCTTTCAACACAGTAACTGCTTTTAACAGAGTAGCTGCTTTCAACACAGCAGCTGCTTTCTACACAGTAGCTACTTTCTATACATGTGTGACTGGCCTGCATAAGTACATTATGGCGCCAACCCTGTCACATACACCTGTATTTATACGGTGTGTATGTGATGGGGTTGGTATGATGATGTCATATATGTGGGCATATCTGCATGTGGGCGGACCCACCAGGAGATGGATAGAGGAGCTGTGTCTCAGTTCCTAAGACCATCGGAAATATGTGTTTTCCAATTGTCTTAGGTGACCCCTGTGAAAGGGTTGTTCAACCCCCAAAGGGGTTGTGACCCACGGATTGAGAAGTGCTGCAATAGATGATTCCCCCTCCCACTCTCCAAATGGATAGTTTGTACCTTCTCTTCTCTCTCCAAGTCGCTTCCCTATCCTCACTCTCAGTTATAGACCCACCTCCTCAAGTCCCTGACTTCTGGGCATTTGAAAACCCAGGACTTTTCCATTTAGTTAGTTCTTCTCAACATGAACTTTTCCAGTCTCATGACTTTAAATGCCATTTGGATGCCAATTATTCTCAGAATTATAGTCCTAGCCCTGCTCTCTTATCTGAACTCCAGAGTCTAGCATCTGCTACTTATCTTTCCTTTGAGGATAGCAGACATCTCATACCTAACAAGCCCCACATCAGACTACTAAATATTTCCCCCTAACCCTCCTGTGCTCATGGCCTTCCCCATCTCAGTGTAGGGTACCTATAATTTTCAAATCAAAACAACCTTGGATGCATTCTTGACTTGTCTCTGTCACATCTTTCAGGATATATCCAGAATCTGAGGTCTTCTCAGTATCTCTGCCACTATAAAGGTTTCAGGCACCATTATTCTCAACTGCGTCTCTGGGTTACTGCACCAGCCCCCTTATCTCTCTGCTTCCCTCTTTCCCAGCCCTTCACTCTGTCCTCAGCGCAGCCACTGTAACCCTGTTAAACATGGCAGATCAGGTCAACCTTTTACTCAAACCACAACATCCTACCCCTCTTTTTTCATCTATCCCTCCACCTACTCCCCAGACCCTTGTGATTATTATTATTTTTCAATAATGCTTTTGGAAATTACTTTTTTAGACTAGAAATTATAAATACCCGTAAATATTGATTTATTCCACCTTAGCAAGCTGTATGCATATAATGCATATTGATATATAAAAATGGATTTTCCAATTAGAAGAGTAAACATATGCTGACTAAGCTGAAGGCCATATTATCAAGGACATGAACAATGACATCTCAACACATTTTTTTGAGATTGTGTATTTATAACTGCAGCCTTTATCATTATCACCCAAGATTTCAAAAACACTAGCAGCAAAATGTCATTTTGTTATGTCCTCTTTTGTCCCTAGTAATTTTCTTTGCTCTGAACTCCACTTTATCTGGCATTAGTATAGTTATTCCTGCTTTTTCTTTTGATAATTTACATGATTTTTCCCTCCACCTTTTTGCTTTCAACCTGTCTATGTTCCAATGTGTGGATTTCTTGTAGATAGTATAAGTTGGAATATGTGTTTAAATCTGCTCTCGCGCTCTTTTTTGTTGTTATTGGTGGTGTAAACCTGCCATCTTACTATTTGTTTTCTGTTTGTTCCCTCTGCTTCTTGTTCCTCTTTATTGATTGTCTTTCCATAGATAACACTTTTTAGGAGTTTCATTCTGATTTATTGATAATGTTTTGATTATATCATATTGTATATTTTCCTTAGGGTTGCTCTAAGTATTTCTGTATTCATGTGTAGTCCTCAGCTTACTGCTGTTGATATTTTACCACTTCTAGTGAAGTGCATACAAAGTTATGTTTACATTATACTGTACTCTATTAAATATGCAATAAATAGTATTATGTCTAAAAAAACAATGTATATACCTTAAGCAAAAATCACTTTATTGCTAAAAATGCTAACCATCATCTGAGCTTTCACAAAGTTGGCATCTTTTTAAAAAAAATATTTTTGTTGATTTCAAAGGAATGGAGAGGCATAGGAGAGATAGAAACATCTATGATGAGTATCATTGATCAGCTGCCTCCTGCACCCCTTCCTCCTCCTTCCCCCTCCCCTTTCCCCTCCCTTCCCCCTCCCTTCTCTTCTCCCTCCCCTCCCCCTTCTCTCTCCTCTCCCCCTTCCCCTTCTCCCTTTCCCACCTCCTCCCTTCTGCTCTCCCCCTTTCTCCTTCTCATCCCTCTCTCCCCTTCTCCCGGGCTTGTGCCCTTGACCAGAATCAAACCTGAGACCTTTCAGTCCCCAGGCTGACATTCTATCCACTGAGCCAAACCAGCTAGGTCTGAAATTGGCATCTTTTTACTAGTGGAGGATGTTGCCTCGATGTTGGAGAAACACACTTGCAAAGTGCAATAAAGTGAACCACCATAAAAAAGGGGTGTGCCTGAATGAGAACAGTATGCCATAAAGATGGTAATTCCAATCAACAGAGATTTTTGAGACAGTTAATTAATTAACCATTAGGGGGAAAATATATATTTTTAAAATATATTTTATTTATTTATTTTTACAGAGAGGAAGGGAGAGGGATAGAGAGTTAGAAACATGGATGAGAGACATCCATCAGCCGCCTCCTGCACGCCCCCTACTGGGGATGTGCCCGCAACCAGGATACATGCCCTTGACCGGAATCAAACCCAGGACCCCTCAGTCCGCAGGCCGACGCTCTATCCACTGAGCCAAACCGGTTTCGGCGGAAAATAGATTTTAATCCCTACTTCACTCCATTTGTAAATAATTAAAATATTCTAGAAGAATTAAAGATGTACATGTAAAAAGTCAAGTCATGGAAGTGCCAGAAGAAAATGATATCAAGTATCTGCTTAATCTTGGAATGCTGAAGACTTTGCTAAGCATAACAAAAATGCAGAACTCATAGAGGAAAGTAATCTGAGTGTGGCTTCGAGTGCTTATTCTTTATATTTTGGGATGAATCTAAGTCTAACTTTTCCTTTCCCTTTTCAGAAAAATTGTGTGGTGACTATTGTTATAAGAGTGTGTGTATTAACCAAGGTCCATCATTCAGAACTTTTTCAACTGTGGGAGACTGAATCCTGAAATTTGCAACATTTGGAAGATTTATTACACTATTAGGAAACAGGAGGCCTTTTCCAGAAGCAACTAGTCATAACATAACATTGTAACAAAAAGAAATACTTAGAAACAGATCCAAATGTATTAAGAATGTAGTAGGGAATGAAGATGGCATTGATTTTGTGTGTCATCTCATGAATCATTTATGGTCAGCTTCAGCTTCTTATATGAGATATTCGTGATAGAATGAGACTTTAAAACTCACTGCATTAAGTAAAGACTTGGTATCATTTTCTTCTAGTACTTCCTTGGTAGTCTCACCAACTAAGAACAATCTTTTGCCAACTAAACATGAAAAACAACTTATGAAGAGAAGTCATTAAAGGAAGTATGATGTGACCAAAGGGGCATGACCTAGCTTTGGAAAAAAATTCTCCTTCACCACTTCCTGTGTGACTTTGGGCAAATTAATTGCTCTGAGTTTTCCCATCCATATCTGTGATAAAGAGAGTAAAACACAATATTCATTTATAGTAACTGCTATTCACTTGGGCCTGATTACCATTCACCTTAGTCAGGTGGAAGTCTCACTCATGCAACACATATTTTCTGAGTGCCCAGCTCTTGTGCTGAGAATAAGAATGCTAGAGGCTAAGTCTTACCCTTTTACTAGGAAGAGTTCATTGACTGGGAGTGAGACAGACAAATACATAGTCAGACAGCACAACACAGAAGAATGATATGGAATGGTGCTTTGTCTCAGTTGCTCAGAATCCAGCTACCGAAACCAGAAGTGTCCAGAAGCTTTAAGACAGCACTATAGGCCAGAACCGGTGCTCAGTTCTGTGACACAAATAGCAGCCGGGGAGTTTGAGAAGATGGAGATGGTAGCATTGTGATTCAAATAAGAAATATATTTTTGATCTTCATCCTTGTTTCTGGCACAGAGCTCCTAAAACCCTTGCAATTTCCTCTGTGGCAGAGAGTGATAACAATGTCTTTTGTTATGTCAAAGAGGTGACTTTCGTCCTATACCTAAAGATGGGCTGTTTGGCTGCAGAACTTTCAGTCCCAACCCTCCACCTCCATCCCCAAGGAGGGGAAGGGGCTGGAGGTTGAGTCAGTTGCCAATGGCCAATGATGTAATCAGTCATGCCTCTGTAATGAAGCATCTGTGTAAACCTAAAGGACAGGGCTTGGAGAACTTCTGAGTTGGGAGTGGTGTGAATGGAGAGGGTATGGAAACTTTGAGCCCCTTCCCAGGGATATCTTGCCCATGTATGTCTTCTTCCTGTTTGTTCCTGAGTGATATCCTTTCATAATAAACTGACAGTCTAGTAAGTAAAATACTTTTTTGAGTCTTGTGAGCTGCTCTAGCAAATTAATCAAACCAAGGCAGGGTTAGTTGGAACATCCTATCTCTAGTTGATCCAGCAGAAGCTCTTTTGACCGGTGCCTGAAGTCAGGAGAGGGAGGGGGCAGTCCTGAGGGACTGAGTCCTGACCTTGTGGAATCTGAAGCTATCTCCTGGTAGATGGTGTCAGAACTGAGTTGAATTGTAGGACACCCGGCTGGTGTTCAAGAGTTGCTTAGTCCCGGTGTGGGAAAATACTTCACCCACACACATTGGAATTGGTTCCAGAACCATTAAATGAAGAAGGAAGTTAATGTTGTTAGATATGAGTTGTCCCTTGGGGAGTGGAAAGGATTTGGAGAGACAGAATGGGCAATCATTTAGGTAGGAAGCAGGAAATATGAGCACATGCTGTGCGTGGGAATGATGGCTGATGGGACTAAAAAAGTAACTTCTATCTAAATGTTCCTGTCCACTTATATAGCCTCTGTTATAGCATAGTTCGAACAGATACCTTATCTGCTGTTTCTGACCCTAAGAGGTAGCCTGCCAGGACTTTCCCCAAGTCCATTTAATGGGTTAGTTTCTATTGATTCTACAGGTCGCTGTTAATCTCCTTCTTGATGGACCAGCAGTATAGAAACTGGGCATGAGGAGATGTAAAGCCTTATTTGGAGGTATATGGTCATAGGTAGTTTTAAGGACCTTCAACTTCCAAGTATATTCTTTCTTAAAATTAACCTGAGATTACACCATCTGTACAGAAGTATTCTGGACTCCTTTCTCTGGCTCTTTTTACAATTGGCCTCTTTCTTTTTTAAAAAAGAAAAAGTCCCACCTCTCAGCCATGCTGAATTTCACTACCCTACTTTACCCTGGTGTGTGTGTGTAAAACTTCTGAGAGTTCTAAATGAAGGGATTATTTAAAATATCAGTATCAGAGTAGTCTCTTTAAGGCACCATAAGGTTTGTTTGTTTATTTACTTATTTATACTTCTCTTTATATATATTTCCATTAAGGGCACAGCATATCATAGAAATGAGGTATTTTCCTTTGTATTGTGAAGAAATTTAAATTCGTAGTAGAGTGGGACAGTAGAATAATGACAATTTTCACTCACTAACTTGTTCCTCTTTCATCCCCCAGCTAATGTCACTGAATGCAGTCCTGAGGGACCCTGAGGAAGGATCATTTGTGAACAGCAGAATTTTAGAAAGAACTAGGGAAGTCAACCTTACTTCATTCAACAAAACCTAGAGCAAGTTTCAGTACCTCCTTTTCTTTCTCTTTCTCAGAATTATATGTCTAGTAAGTAAAATACTTTTTTTTTTTTTTTTACTTTGTTGGGTTTAGACCCAACACTCACTCACTCATCAGGAAGGTGGGTGTTATAGGGGTAGATATTAATATGCTTTTTAAAATTAAAAATAATGTCAGAAAGAAGATCAGAGTTGACTGATGGGTTTGGCAATGAAGACCTGCTTTGGGCATTAGTTTATATGGCAGAGGTTTTGCATAAATAACCACTGTTAAACATGCAGCTTTAAGGTTTGGTAGAAAGTATATTTATATGTAGAATTAACTTAAATATTTATATAACATGAAATGTTTATATTTAAACATGACACACACATTTATATGTGTGTGTGTGTGTGTGTGTGTGTGTGTGTGTGTATTTAAAATATATTTTATTGATTTGTTACAGAGAGGAAGGGAGAGGGACAGAGATCTAGAAATATTGATGTGAGAGAAACACCGATCAGCTGCCTCCTGCACACCCCCCACTGGGGATGTGCCCGCAACCAAGGTACATGCCTCTGAGTGGAATCGAACCCAGGACCCTTTAGTCTGCAGGCCGACGCTCTATCCACTGAGCCAAACCGGTCAGGGCTATATATATATATTTTTTAATTGATTTTTTACAGAGAGGAAGGGAGAGGGATAGAGAATTAGAAACATCGATGAGAGAGAAACATCCTTCAGCTGCCTCCTGCACACCCCCTACTGGGAATGTGCCCACAACCAAGGCATATGCCCCTGACTGGAATCAAACCTGGGACCCTTCAGTCCGAAGGCCGACGCTCTATCAACTAAGTCAAACTGGTTTCAGCATGACACACACATTTTTATACTGTGTATTAACCAAGGTTCTCCAGAGAAACAGAACCAATATAATGTGAATAAAAGGAGATTTATGGTGAAGAACTGGCTGATGATATTCTGGAGGCTGAGAAGTCTGATGATCTGCCACCTGCAAGCTGGAGACCCAGGAGAGCTGGTGTTCGTAGGAAAGTCTGAAGGCCTGCGGTCGGGTGTAAATCCCCTTCTTCCAACAGAAGATAACATATCCTTGTTCAAACGTTGGGGAAGGGAGAGAGGGCCTTTTGTTGGATTCCAGCTCCGTAGGCACTAGATTATGCCTATCCACTTGGGGGTGGGGGGACGATAGGCTTGGCAAAGTCCTTGGATTCAAATCCTAATCTTATCTGACACCTCATAGGTACAACCAGAAATAATGTTCCATCTGGGCAACCTGTGGCCAGTTGAATTCATCCCTACAATCAGCTATCACATGTTGGTTTCTGGGTGGCCTGGATTCTCCCTTCAGGAATAAGGTATTGACTTCCCTGGCTTTGGGGAATGGTGGCTGCTTATAGCCTTGTTCCTAGGGTGGTGGCGCCTCACAGTTCTTTGGGAGGTCCAAGGCCAACATCTAAAGGCACCACCACTGGCCTCCATTGGAACAGTTTGGAAGGGCCATCCCAGCTCCAGTTTCAAATGAAAGGAAAGAGTAACAGCTACCACTAATAATCATTTGTTAAGCATTGGTAAACGCTGTGTTTTTTTGTTGTTTACTTCCCAGAAATTGAGAAAGTGATTAACTGTAATTACTGGGCAACGCATTCTTTAGCGAGTTAGGTGGTTTCCAATTCTTTGCTTTCAACAAAATTACAATAAGATGAAAGGGAGTTGTCAGATGATGCATATCCTATCTAATAAAAGAGCAATGTTCAAATTGACCATACACCCACGACACCCATAAGTCACGCCCACCAGCCAATCAGGAGTGAGTAAGCAAATTAACACAATCAAGATGGCTGTGGCCACAGAGAGAGTAGGAGACTTGGGTTTCCTTGGCATGGAGGGAGCCAAGCTTTCCTCCTGCCCTGGCCTGTCTTGGCCTCTGCTTAAGGCTATAAAGTTTCAATTATAGAAGATAAATAAATCCCAGATAGCAGGGACTCCACTTGAGTCACCGGGGGGCATGGCCGACCTGCAAACCACCACAGGCCCCTCACCCAGGCTGCCCCATGCCCCAAGGGAACCTCCACCCTGATCCGGGACACTCTTCAATGGGTCCCAACCCATGCACCAGGCCTCTATCCTAGCTAATCCTCCTATCTGATAAAAGAGTAATATGCAAATTGATTGTCATTTCAACACACAAGATGGCTGACCCCATGTGAATAAAAGATGGCCACCACAAGATGGTCAGTAGGGGAGGGCAGTTAGGAGGGACCAAGTCTGCAAGGGAGGGCAGTTATATATATATATATATACATACACACACACACACACATACACACACACAAATAAGATTTCTCAGTTTAGTGTATACAAATTAAAATAGAAATAAAGGTGATGATGGATCTTGTCTCATTTTAGCATAAAGTATTTGTCCAAGGATAAACAAGCTATGTTATTAAATTTATTATTATTGTTATTTTAAAAAATAATCTTCACCAAGAGATATGCTTTTCATTGATTTTAGAGAGAAGAAGGGAGAAAGAGAGAGGGTGGGGAGGGAGGCGGAGAGTGAGAGAAATTGACATGAAAGAGAATATCGATCAGTTGCTTCCCATACACATCCCATCTGGGCTTGAGACCACAACCGGGGTATGTGCCCTGAATTGAATCCACAACCTTTTGGTGCACAGGCTGATGATCTAATGAACTGAGCCACACTGGCCAAGGTTACAGCTATGTTTTTTTAAAGCTTCATTCACCTCACTGAAAGATACATTTTCCAATAAAATCTTTTTTTTACATATTACTTGATCAATTGTATTCTACTACTAACCTTGATTATGATTTAATCCAGAGAAATTTTTTTAAATAATTGCAACCTCATAGTTACTAGAAATAAAGTAAAAATAAATTTCAACCAGTATCTGTATTTTATTGAATGGAAGTAATTACTGTCCAAGACTGCTCCTGCCATATGCTTCCATCAGAAAGATAATTCTCTTGATTGCATTTTATTGTGATTTGATATTAGTTTGTTTTGTGTAATGGTATCTAATGTCTAAGGGCAGGAACTCCTTGGTCATCATTGCATCTCAGAGCCTTCTGAGCAGCCTGATACAATGCAGCTCAATAATAGGTATCCTTAAGCATCAAAATTTAAAGTAGAAGAAAGCTGGTGGTCTAGTTTCATTTTTTTTGCATGTATCTGTCCAATTTTCCTGATAGCATTTATTGAGGAGACTGTCTTCACTCCATTGTATGCTCTTGTCTCCTTTGTCAAATATTAATTGAACATAATGGCTTGGGTCAATTTTTGGGTTCTCTGTTCTGTTCCATTGTTTTATATATCTGTTCTTGTGCCAGTACCAGGCAGTTTTGAGAACAGTGACTTTGTAATACAGCTTGATATTTGGTATTGTGATCCCTCCAACTTTGTTCTTCTTTCTCAGGAATGCTGCAGCTATTCAGGGTCTTTTTAAAATTCCAGATGAATTTTTGGAGAGTTTGTTCTAGGTTTTTCAAATATGCTATTGGTATTTTAATGAAGATTGCATTGAATCTATAGATTGCTTTGGATAGTATAGACTTTGTAATGATGTTGTTTCTATCAATCCATGAACACAGTGTATTCTTTTATTTTTTGTCTTCTTCTACCTCTTTTTTCAGTGCCCTGTAATTTTTTGAGGTTAAGTTTATTCCTAGGTATCTTAATTTTTTTTGTTGCAATGGTAAATGAGATTTTTTTTTAGTTTCTCTTTCTATGAGTTCATTATTGGTGTATAAAAAAGCCATAGATTTCTGGGTGTTAATTTTATATCCCGCTACATTGCCAATTAGACCACCTACTTACAACCATATACAAAAATAAATTCAAAATGTATAAAGGACTTAAACATAAGATGGAAAACCATAATAATCTTAGGAGAAACGAAGGCAGTAAAATAGCAGACATATGTTGTAGCAATATCTTTACCAATACAGCTCCTAGGACAATGGAAACTAAGGAGAAAATAAACAAATGAAACTACATCAAAATAAAAAGCGTCTGCATAGCAAAAGAAACCATTAACAAAACAACAAGAAAGCCCACTGCATGGGAGAACATATTTGCCAATGTTATATTGTATTATAGGGAACTCATACAACTTAATAAAAGAAAGATAAACAATCCAAAAACAAAATGGGCAAAGGACCTAAATAGACACTTTTCAAAAGAGGACATACAGAAAGTCAAGAGACATGAAAACATGCTCAAAGTCACTGGTCATCTGAAAGATGCAAATCAAAATAACAATGAGGTATCATCTCACACCTATCAGAATTGCTATCATCATCAAATCAACAAACGACAAATGCTGGAGAGGATGGCGAGAAAAAAGAACCCTCTTGCACTGCTGGTGGAAATGCAGACTGGTGCAGCCACTATGGCAAACAGTATAGATTTTCCTCAAAAAATTAAAAATGGAACTTCCATTTGACTCAGTAATCCTACTTCTAGGAATATATCTGAAGAAAACAGAAATACCAATCTGAAAGGATACATGCACCTAATGTTAATAATAGCACAATTTACACTACTAAGATTTGGAAACAGCCTAGGTGCCCATCAGCAGATGAATGGATTAGAAAACTATGGTACATCTACACAATGGAATACTATGCTATTGTAAAAAAGAAGGAATTCTTACAATTTGCAACAGCATGAATGGAACTGGAAAGCATTATGCTAAGCCAGTCAGAGAAAGATAAATACCACATGATCTCACTCATTTGTGGAATGTAATGAACAACATAAACTGATAAACAAAAATAGAATGAGAGACATAGAAGCATCAAACAGACTGTCCAACAAATGAGGTAAGGTGGGGGGGGGGTAAGGGGGTAAGAGATTGACCAAAGGACTTGTATGCATGCATATGAGCATAACCAATGGACACAGACAGTAGGGGGTTGAGGACATTGGCTGGGGGGGGGGGGTGGCAACGGCCAGGGGAGGTCAATGGAGAAAATAGGAGACATATGTAATACTTTAAACAATAAAAAAATTAAAATTAAAAATAAATATTAAAATTAAAAAAGATTAAAAAATAATATAGTAGAAGAAAGCTAAAGACAATTGAAATGCCCATCAGCAGGGGAATGGTTACAAAGATTATGATACAACCCTATGTTGGAATACTATGGATATGCTAAAAACTCATATCATGAAAAAATATTAATACCAAGGAGCCAGGTCAGGGTGCCAATCCAGATTCGGGTTTGCTCTGCTGTGGAGTTCTCCTGAGTGGAATAAGGAGTGTATAATCTCATGTTTGGGAGAAACCTCTTTTACTAAGATATGTCGATATCATAAATAATTTGGCTGGCCTTTGTCTCCAGCTCCTAGGAGCTGATGGCCTCTAAACCCTTGGAATAAAGAATTTGGCTGGCTTTTGTTCCTGGATCCTGGAAGTAGCCTCTAAATCAGTGGTTCTCAGCCTTTCTAATGCTGCGACCCTTTATTACAGTTCCTCATGTGGTGACCCCCAACCACAAAATTATTTTCATTGCTACTTCATAACTGTAATTTTGCTACTGTTAATGAATCGTAATGGTCTTATGCAACCCTGCTGCTGTAGAGCCTAAGACCATCGGAAAACACAGATATTTACATTACGATTCATTAACAGTAGCAAAATTAAAGTTATGAAGTAGCAACCAAAATAATTTTATGGTCGGGGGTTACCACAACATGAGGAACTGTATTAAAGGGTTGCGGCATTAGAAAGGTTGAGAACCACTGCTCTAAATGCTTAGTTTCTCATGGTGGGCTCTCATGTAAAGGAAATGACTCAGGACAGGAGGCTGCCAAATCAGGAAGACCAACCATATGATCTTGGAGTCACAGTGATATCATCCTCATGTCCATGGAGCGAAGGCTGGAGCTGGGGATTCTTCCAACCCACTTAAAAGGGCAGATTTAATCAACCATGAAACCCTAATAAAAAGCTCAGCTTAGCTTTCCTGGTTGGCAATATTCTGTGTATTGTCACTTACGATGTGCTGGGAGGATAATGGTGTCAGAAGTATATCAACTCTCCAGCTGTTTCCCGGTGTGGGGACCCTGTCTCCAGTGCACCAGATATTCGAGGCCACTCTGAACATGGGAAACCTAATCAGGGTGTTTAAGGTTACTTCGCTATACACAGGTGCAAGAAGCAAGGACACAGCACCTCACTGTAGGTACACTGTGCAAGCGTGCCCTTCTATAACCCAAAAGACTGAGGTCACTATTTGGCAAGAAGCCTCTTTTGTCTAAGTTAGTATTAAAGTATATTACTAACCAGCAGGCAGCCAGCTCAGAGGTGGCTGCTTAGTGAGGCTGTAGCTCTAGGGATGGCTCCTGTAGAGATCCTATGTTGGAGGCTACTGCTACTCTGTAGGAAAGATGTATATAAGGCTAATGTATGGCACTTTACTTTAAAGAACTACTTTGTCTAGCAATGGCTACGGTCATAGCAATGGCTACTTGGGTTACAAAAAAGATTCTCTTACATAACCACAAGTTATCATGTCTTCTCTGCTGAGGAGATCCAGTCCCTCGAAGAGTGGTTTGGACCCAACAACAGGTATGCAGGTTGCCTTTTCTTTCAACAGTGGTTTACATGCTCCATTACATTGATGACATCATGCTGATTGGACCAAGTGAACAAGAAATAAAAGCTGCTCCACACTTCCTGGTAAGACATGGGTGTCAGTGCATGGGAAGTAAATCTGATAAAAGTTCATGGACCTTTGACCTCAGTGAATATACTAGGGGCCCAGTAAGTGGGGCCTGTCAAGACATCTCTTTAAGTTGACATAAGTATTGCATCTGGCCCCTCCGACAGCCCCAAAAATGCAATGCCCAGTGGGTTTTGAAGGCAATACATTCCTCATTTAGGGAGTGCTACTTGGATCCATTTACTGATGACCCAAAAAGGCTTCTACTTTTGAGGGCAACCTAGAGCAAGAGAAGGTTCTGCAACAGATCCAGCCTGAAGTGTCCGCCACTTAGCCATATGACCTCTGCTTGAGGTCTCAGTGCAGATAGGAATCCTGTTTAGAGCTTCTGGCAGTTCCCTTTTATCAGTAACTAAAAGGAAAGTTGTGATAATATGGGGGAGAAAGATAAAATATAGCTATGTCATAATAGCATGTTCCCCCACCTCCTCTTTTCCCAAATATACCACAGAAGCAAAGATGTCTATTTGATGGGAACACTCTCTTGCCCCCGCCCCCTTATATTGAGTGTATACACATACACTCGTGAAGGTGTGTAAGTCTTCATGCCTGTTTCTCCAGTGTTTCAACTGCCCACTCTGATTCTCTTTCAAACTAGGCCTTTAGGGTTTTGGAACAAAGTTCTGCCATTTTCTGTGAATAACTACTCTTCATTTGAGAAATAACTCTTAGCCTTAGTAGAGAGTGAATATTTAACAATGGGCCATTAAGTTACCATATGGCCTTAGCTGCCCATCATGAACTGTTATCTGACCATCCAAACCAAAAAGTTTGGCATGCATAGCAGTACTGTGTCACTGAATGGAAGCCTGAAACCTGAGTGGCCTTGCCTGGAGAGACATTTGGTCAAAGAATAAGAAGGTAACTGGCCAGGCTGCTAATTACTGAGTGGGACTCCAGCAATGGGCCAGTACCTTTTCACTCTTACTTTTCAAGTCATATCTATCATACCAGGTTATATCTACCATATCATGGTGTGGGTAAGCTTATAATACTTGATATTGGTGGCTGGGTGTCTTATGACATTGAGTCAAAAGCTTCCTAAATCTATCCCATACTGTCTACTCCAAATATTAGGCATATAAAAAGAACCATGGCCAAAGGCTAGGGGGTGACCTGTATGATAAACAATATGGCTGGTTTTTGTCCCTGGTTCCTAGGAGGTAGCCTCTAAACCAGGGGTGGGAAACCTTTATTTCTGCCAAGGGCCATCAGGATATTTATAACATCATTCACGGGTCATACAGAACTATCAAGTAAAAATTAGCCTGCTATATTTGGTCAAACATTTAATTAACTCACCTCTAATGCCTTGGCAAGGCCAGACCAAGTGATTCTACGGGCCTTGTACAGCCCTTGGGCCAGATGTTTCCCACTCCTGCTGTGAGTTTTTGAAATTCCCTGAGTAACAGGAGAGTTTTTTATTATACTTGGCTAGCCCTGATGGTTCAATAGGCTCTTGGTGGGCCTTTAGATAGTTTAGCTGATGAGGTGACTAAGGATGGAAGGTTGGCCATGCTTAATAGACCAATCATGTGATTAGAGGGTTGGGGCTTCGAGTCACAGTGATATTAACCAGAGGAAGTGGGGCTGGGTGAATTCAACCCATAATTCCAGTAATAATCTATACTAATAAAAGGGTAATATGCGAATTAGTCCAGACATCTTCTGGACGTCCTTCCGGACAAAGCCGCAGCAACTGCTGCTGTGAGGGCCAGGCTGGGTCAAGGCTCAGGCAGCCATGGTGGCCGGCAGTGGCAAAAGTAGTGGCAAAAGCAGTGGCATGATGGGGCTGTTGCCTTCCCCTGATCAGCCTGCCTCCCACAGGGGGAGGCCAGAGGCAGCAGCAGTGAGGGGGTGATGGGGGTGATGCTTTCCCGTGATTGCTGATTGCCTCCCACAGTAGAACATCCCCTGAGGGCTTCCAGACTGAGAGAGGGGGCAGGCTGGGCTGAGAGGACCCCCACCCCAGTGCACGAATTTTTGTGCACCCGGCCTCTAGTGCCTATATAATGAAATTCCAATCAAACTCTGGACACCAGAACATGGGTCTATTTTCCAAGTAGGCAGTATTCTCCATATTGTCACTTGTGATGTGGGAGGAGGGCAATGCACAGTGACTTCATGAGAAGATGTACAAAATTTTAGAGTTTGGAACCCTTTCAGACCTCACCCTATGCATGTCTTCCTGTGGTTGGTTCCAATTTGTATCCTTTTGCTATAATAATTCTTTAATAATAAAAACAGTTGTCTTCTGAGTTCTGTGAATTGTTCTGGTGAATTATTAAACCCGAGGGAATAGTGGGAATCCCCAAATTTGTAGACAGTGGTTAGAAGTGAGGGCAGCCTAGGGACGTCTGCACTTTGAGTTGGTGTCTGAAATGAGGGCAGTTTTGCAAAGGACTGTGCTCTTCTCTTATGAAATTTAGCCCAATTACATGGAATTGATGTCAGAAGCCAGTCTATTTTGCTTGTATTTTTCTGCTTGTATGTTTCTTTAGTCTTCAAAGATATATTGATGAACAACTGAGGCAAAGTCAGGCCCTGTTATCTTTCTACTATTTATACTAAGTTCAGCCTTGGTATTTTTTATTTAATCCTTTATCTTTTCTAAAACTATCCTCTAGTCCCAAATTCTCAGCCCTCCTTCTCTCCCTTTCTCCCTCCCTCCCTCCTTTCCTTCCTTGAAACAACACGCAAGTAAACACAGTGATAGTTAAACCTAAAAAAGCTTTGTGGGCACTGGAAAGAGAGGTGGGGAGGAGCCTTTAGCTCCCCCTAGAGGTTAGCAAGAACATTCTCATAAATTAGACTTTTTGCTTTCTTACATAATTTCTTAGAAAATAATTCACAACTTTGAGGAGCATTAACGTAATCAATAAACTGAAAAGAAAGCATAAATAAAGCACATGAGCTAAAAAGCGTATGAAGACATGCTTTCAGGTACAGCCATTCTTTCTGAGCCCTGTTGCAAGCATTCTGGTATGTACATGAGTGTCCAGGTCCAAGGGATCTTTTCTTTTCTTTTAAATTTTTATTGATGAAAGTATTATACATATCCCCTTACACCCCAATGCCCTTTCCCACCCTCCTCCCTAACGGATCTTGATTAGCAACTTCAGTCAGACATGATCACATGGGTTGCTTGAAAAAGAGAAAAACTAGTCGTACCATCTTTCCCAAACTGCTCCTCAGCCCAACTAATCTGAATCTTTGGAGGTGGGACTTAGGCATTAGTATTTAAAGAACACACCACACAGAGCCTCAAATATCTGATTAAATTTGTGTGAGATATATCAATAGATCCAAAATTACACTGTTAGGATCTTAGGCCAGCATCCCACCAATGTAATTATTAATAATTGGACTTTTCATCTTTTAAAATAGAATTTCAGAAAAAGTTTTATCTCTTTCTTCTCTCCCCCTGTTCTTCCCTTACTCCCCAGTTTATTTTTCTGTCATAAGAGCCCAGGACTGGCAATATCACAAAAAATGGACGAGTCTGTACTTGGGCAGAGATACTTCTATAAACAAAGTATTTGATCTTGTTAGTCAACAGAAATCTGCCTTAAAATTCAAGAGCCACACAATAAGAGGGCACTTACCTTATTCTTTGCCTTCTAGAAAGGACTTCAGTAAAGGACAGGTTCTTACAATTCTTTTCAGGAAAAACAGGTTGGGGGTAGCCTTCAGTCCTTATAATTTCAATTGAAAAGGATAGATCCTTACTCATAAGCATTGACTTCTTCAAAGTAATACAACTGTAATAACAATAAAAATGATGCGTCATTAATTTCATCTCTTTCCACTTCATTCTATAACACAATTCCTCTTCCATCTCTTTGTTGGGCAAATAACGGGAAGTGGATACTCAGATGCCTATATGGAATCTACACATAACTTAAATGTGTGCCGTGTGCCTGGTGAATGCAGAACTCTGGGAGCCAAGCTGCTTGTATTTTGATTAAGACCTAGTATTTGCCATTTGAAACACCCAGCGGCTCTAAAAAGTCTATGGACCCACTTTGTGCCTTCCTCCTCAAGGGCTTTCAAACCTCAGTGTGTCTGGGGATCACCGGGAGAGTTTGTGAAAACAGATTGCTTGGCCCCCAACCCCAGAGTTTCTGACTCAGTGAGTCTTATGTGGAGCATCATAATTTGCATTCCTAAAAAGTTCCCTGGTGATGTGCATGATGCTGGCGTAGGGATCACACACTGAAAACTTTTATTAGGTCATTTATGCATAGCTTTGGCCTTATGTTATAGAATGATTAATTCTTTTTGGTGGAATCCCTAATGAATTTAGTCTCTTAACAGACATTTGATCTTACTAGTAAAAGCTCTGCTCTCGTTCTACATCTTTCCCTCCCATCCTGCAAAAAATATTTATTGAGATTTGTATTAAGAAACTGGAGCTACGGAAGTGAGTAAAACCCTGTGGCTGAAAGTTTTGTGTATATATAAGACAAAACTTTCTTTTAATTTCTGTCTCCTATTAAATTTCAGTGTATTCATTAAAATTTTTAAATATCTTTCTAATGTTGAAAATTTGTTTCAAGATGGACCAAACCAAATAAAAAAATTAAACTTAAAATTCATGTTTCATTAATGTGCTAAAATGATCAAAATTAGTTAAATCCTTTAAAAGTTTTTAAAGTTTTAATAAAGAAATAAAGATCAAAGAAATAAAAAGTACTAATTAGGAAAATTGAAATAAAGATCTCACTTTAGTTTTTAGAGGCTGTATACATGGAATAGGTAGATACTGAATGGCTAACCAGCTGTACTGATGAACAGGGAATTAACATATATGGATTATCAATTTTTAAATGCTCAGAATACAATTAAGGATACTTAGCATGAAAAACAACAACATGACAATGAGATGATTTAATGATTTAGGAGTTACAGGAACATATAATGCCTATGCGTCATCAGTATGACCACTTGCTATCACTGCCACAACCACCCAAGTTTATGGAGTACTTACTATGTGTCAGGTACTGTGCTTTAGTGCGCAGTATGCATCATCTCTTACTCCTCACAAAAATCTGTGAAGCAAGGACTGTTATTATCTCCATTTTACTAAGGTTTAGAAAGACCTAGCCCTAAGCGTTAGCTCTGAGTATTGGTGTTATTGCTATGGACAGGAAGCTTTAGTGTCCAGGTGCATAAACTTTGACTTGGGGGGAGGGGTGTATTGTGAAATGAGTGGGTGGATTCAGGCTACTTCCCAGCAGTCACAAGTGCTCTGCCCAAGTCCTCCCACTTACTTTAGAACCCGGCTGAGTTTTGCCCTTTTCTTGTGTCCTCCCACCCTTAATGTACAGGATGTGGCATTGCTATAAGAGTGACATCAGAAGGACTACATCACATGTAGTCCATCTAAAGACATCAAGAGTATATAGCTTTCCCTTGGGGGGCCATTTTGGAAAAATTGAATAGACAATTTTATCTTTGTCTATTTCCCTCAACTTTGCATTTTGATAATCTAAGGGACGCCCTCAGAAACTAAGACCTTTTTCTTGATATCTAGATCAACTCTTCAGCACTCAAAAAGTCCTTTTTTTAAAAAACACACACACATATTTTATTGATTTTTTTACAGAGAGGAAGAGAGGATAGAGAACTAGAAACATCAATGAGGTAGAAACATCGATCAGCTGCCTCTTGCACACCCCTTACTGGGCTGTGCCCGCAACCAAGGTACATGCCCTTGACCAGAATCGAACCTGGGACCCTTCAGTCTGCAGGCCGACATTCTACCCATTGAGCCAAACTAGTCAGGGCTTAGAAGTCCTTTTGATATTTCAAAATGTATCTAAATTTTGATGGGTCCAAAACTGAATTTATTAGCTTCTGGCCCTAAACAAACATGTGCCAAACCTCTCATGTCCCCTACCTTGAAGAGTGGCCCTGTCATGCACACAGTTGTCCGAGTCAAACTCATCCTTCACTCTGACTCCTTCCCTGTCCCTCATCCATCTAATTAATCAAGTCTTGTTAGCTCTGCTTCTCAAAAGATCATCAACTCTTCCCCTAACTCACCCACTGCAGTTACCTTTCTTGCCTTCTTTCCTTCTTGTTTGCTGGTCTTTCATCTTTTATTATTGTCTTCAAAGTGATCTTTTTATCATATTCTCACTTAACATCCTCAAACAGGTTTTTATTGCTATTAGCACAAGCTCCAAATTTCACAAGACTGGCCCCTACTACCTGCTTCTTCTGTCTGTCTCTAACCACTTACACTCGTCAGGATGAATTTGTTTTTGTACCTTGAAGGGTCACACGCTCTGTCCCATCTGGGCCTTTCTTATGCTGTTCTATCTGAACAACTCTCCGTTTAATCCCAATTCATACTTCTGACATTGGCTTACACATTCCTTTCTCCAGGAAACTTTCTAATATTCTACGTCAAGAAAGGTAGGATGTTATACATGTTTTGAACTCCTCTAACATAACACTAGTTCATGTTATTATAAATTCTTGTTTAATAGTTTATCTTGACTCCTGGCCTGGAAGCTCAGAGATGGGAGAGACCACAACCGGTTGTTCATAAATATCACAGGGCTTGGCACAACTTAAGATGGGGCAAGTATTGTATAATCTTGTACCTTCCTAAGTCACTGAAAACATATACACAGCATTTTTACCTCTACTATCCTTTGCTTTTCTTATTGGTTAAAAAGGAATCCCATATGATGTTAGAGGTGCCTGAAATCTTGGTTTATCTCTAGGTAAAAATGAACTGGAGAAAGATGAATTCAGTCGTCCCTAATTTCAGGTGGCTGAGGTTCAGGTTTTTCTTTCTGTCTTGTGTCCTCGTTCATGAGTACATATATCATGAATGGAGAACTGAGAATCTTGGTAGGCCCATTTCCCCCCTAGAATTTGCAATTTTTCCTGGTAAACTTTTAAAAATTTCACTAGCCAGTCCGGCGTAGCTTAGTGTTGAGTATTGACCCATGAACCAGGAGGTCATGGTTTGATTCCAGGTCAGGGCACATGCTTGGGTTTGGGCTCTATTCCAGAGGGGGTGTGTGTTGGAAGCAGCCAACTAATGATTCTCTCTCATCATTGATATTTCTCTCTCTCTCCCCATCCCTTCCTCTCTGAAATCAATAAAAATAGATTTAAAAAATTAAAATCTCATTAAAATTTACCTCAGCTGTGTCCTTTCCCTCCCTTCTCCTCCAGAAAATACCCTATGTTCTGCTTCATTATGGAGACACTGAATCACAAGTTTGGAAGAAACCTCAGAGGATATCTAATCTACCTCACCATTGTACGTTTAACTCCTCCTTTTCGTTTTCATGCCAAGTGGTATCCAGCACCTGTGGCAAAGACACTCAGTGGCTAGGAAACAGTCCATACAGATAGGACTCATTGGCCTGAAATCCCTGTGGAAAGGGCACCCACCCCTGGGAGGGAGAGGCATTGGGCCTTGTTGCCAGTGTAAATTTAGAAGGTTTAAGCACCTTACTCTGAGACCAGGTTTGGTAGTGGATAATGGCAGGTAACATTTAAGGTATTGAGTTCCCTGGTAGAAGGTTCTATAGAAATAGAAAAAAAGGTGGAGAAATGGAGATGAGTCACTTTCAGGAAAGTGGAGCTACCTCCAAGTCCACCATGTTCTTGTCTTAGACGTGGGAATGCTTGAGAAGAGAGAGGATGCTTGGACGAGAGAAGACCCAGAGACTAACACTGATAGGTGGTACTGGTGGTGATGTGTGTAGTTAGTAGGTAGAGGAAGCAGGACGGAATACAGGTTGCAAAGTTGTATTATTATTAATAGTATTGCACATCTATTATCACAACTGGCAATTATGTTCTAAGGGGGATAAAACACTTTTTCATCTAATACTTATATATATTTATTTGTGAATGGATTAAAATATTTCATGTTCACATTATTGCTAACTATATTCAGCACACTTATATTTGTTTTTTCTTAAGAAATTCTTGTTAAAATGTTATTTTGTTTGTAATAATTTAAACATTTTGAATAATAAGGAAATCCAGGGAACCTAGAATAATCCCTGCAAAAGAAAATTCTCTTCATGAGAAATTAAATATTCTCTTCATGAGAAATTAAATAGTATAAACATAATATACACACACAGACACACACACACACACACACACACACACACACACACACACACACATATATATATGCCTGACTGTTCAACCGATGGACTGGTAACTATAATGCTCATTGACCACCAGGGGGCAGAAGTTCAACACAGGGGCTGCCCCCTGGTGGTTAGTGTACTCCCACAGCACACGTATCTAAGTGTCACCTGGGCCACTGAGGTCACTGTGACCCTTATGGACAGTTTCATGTGCTCCTCAAAATTTTCACCAATTTCAGGGCTTATGTTTTCACAGTGACCTCTGGCTCAAAGCTGTTCCTTCAGTGAGATTAGCTGGGCTTCTGAGCTGCTGTCTAGCTGATCTGTCCTTCCCATCTACGATGTCATAATAGATATGGGACTCAGCCAAAACAGTACAAATAATCCATGGTAGTATTTGGAATGTACTTATTTGATTCTAGTATTACAACTCCTGAAACAACAGACTTCATTTTATTTTTCCGAATGTACTCTTTTTATATTTGGGCTTATAATTTGAATGTTTAATATTTCTTTCTTTAAAAAAATTTTTAAAATAAATATTTATTGTTCAGATTATTACAATTGTTCCTCTTTCCCCACTCTTCCTCCCCCTCATCGCTCCCCTCCACCCAGTTCCCACCCCACCCTCTGCCCTTACCCCCATCTCCCACTGTCCTCACCCACAGGTGTACGATTTTTGTCCAATCTCTTCCGTATCCCCCCCACACCCCTTCCCCCAAGAATCGTCAGTCTACTTCCTTTCTATGCCCCTGATTCTATTATATTCATCAGTTTATTCTGTTCATCAGATTTTTAAAAAAAATATATTTTTATTATTTTCTTACACAGAGGAAGGGAGAGGGATAGTTAAAAACATTGATGAGAGAGAAACGTCAATCAACTGCCTCCTGCATGCCCCACACTGGAGATGTGCCCGCAACCAAGTTACATGCCCCCAACCGGAATCGAACCTGGGACCTTTCAGTCCACAGGCCGACGCTCTATCCACTGAGCCAAACCAGTCTCGGCTGTTCATAAGATTTTTAATTCACTTGATTATCAACTAGATTCACTTGTTGATAGATATGTATTTATTGTTCATAATTTTTATCTTGACCTTTTTCTTTTTCTTCCTCTTCTGATAGAATACTTTTCAGCATTTCATATAATACTGGTTTGGTGCTGATGAACTTCTTTAGCTTTTTCTTATCTGTGAAGCTCTTTATTTGACCTTTAATTCTGAATGATAGCTTTGCTGGATAGAGTAATCTTGGTTGTAGGTTCTTGTTATTCATCACTTTGAATATTTCTTGCCATTCCCATCTGGCCCGCATAGTTTCTGTTGAGAAATCAGCTGACAAGCATATGAGTGCTCCCTTGTAGGTAAATAACTGTTTTTCTCTTGCTGCTTTTAATATTCTCTCTCTGTCTTTTGCTCTTGTTATTTGAATTATGATGTGTCTTGATGTGGTCCTCTTTGGAACTCCTTTTATTTGGGGTTCTCTGCACTTCCTGGACTTGTAAGACTATTTCTTTCACCAGTTGGGGGAAGTTATCAGTCATTATTTCTTCAAATAGGTTTTCAGTATCTTGCTCTCTCTTCTCCTGGAACCCTCATAATTTGGATGTTGGTACACATGAAATTTTCCCAGAGGCTCCTTGTACTCTCTTCCTAGTTTTGGATTCTTTTTTCTTTTTGATTTTCCAATTGGGTGTTTTTTGCTTCTTTGTATTTCAATTTTTTGACTTGATTCTTGTGATCCTCTAGTCTGTCAGGTCTCTGTATATTATTTTTTATTTCAGTCAGTGTATGCTTAATTTCTAGTTGGTCCTTTTTCATATTCTTAAGGGCCTTGCTAAATTTATCAGCCTTTTCTAGGAAATTCTTAAAAAACTTTATAACTGTGGTTTTGACCTCTATATCCAGTCATTTGCTTTCCTCCATTTCTTTCATTTGTGATAAGTTTCTTTGTCTCCACATTTTGGCTATTTCCCTGAATTGATAGAGTGGCTTTGTGTGCTAGGTGTCCTATAGGGCCCAGTGGCTCAGCGTCCCCAGTTACTTGAGGTGGACACTCTTGGTGCACTTCTTTGTAGGCTGTGTGCACAGTCTTATTGTAGTTAAGCTTTTCTTATTGTTGGTATCACTGGGAGGAATTTTGCTTCAGTGGGGCTTTGGTGCTCACTGTGTCTGCCCCCTGAGTGTGTCCCTTATGGATCTGAGGAATTGTAATCTGGATGATCCTACTCTTAGCCCTGGGTACATTGGCTCTTGGATCTCCAAACAGGTGCTAATTTAGCCTCTGCCTGAGGAGGCATGGAGAGATCTGTAGATTCCTCTTCTTTGTTTGGGTTTTGAAGGTGCCCAAATGAGGTCCAGCTATGAAGCAATGCAAGCTGCTGTGGGGCCTTGGGCCTTCTTTTGTATGTTCTGGGTCATGATCACTGATTCAGCTACAGTTTGTTAGGCAAATTTAGAATTCAAAGGACCATACCATTCATATGCAAAAGCCTCTGCGCTCAGGTTGGATGGGGCAGAGTCTCAGGACAGAATAAACAGCAATGGCTTCATGGGGTGGGATCTCAGGGGGGTAGCAAGCAGCAATGGCTTCCCATCAGCCCTGCCCTAAGAGGCCTCTAGGTCCCAGTGTCCCATGGTAATCACTGCAAGCACCTCTGAGAGAAACTGCCCTCGATTTTCGCCCACTGCCAGACAATCCGGTTTCTTCCCATATGAGTCTGGAACTGGAGTTTAGAGCCATCGGGAGCTTTTGTCTCCCTCCCGATTGAGAAAGCCAGCCGCTAACTCAGTTGCCAGCTCTCTCTGTAGGGGCGCCTCCGTACCTCTGCAATTTACTTCCCCAGCTCCTGTGAGTCTCAGTGTGCTTTTCTCTTTCCTTCTAGTTGTAGAATTTTCACTCAGCCAGCCTTCCTGTTGTTCTGGATGATGTCCGTTTTGTCTTTTAGTTGTAGTTTTAAAGTGGTTGTTCGAGGCAGCAGTTCAGGTGTTTACCTATGCCGCCATCTTGGTTTCTCCTAATATTTATTTCTTAATAAATGAAATATTTATAAGATCAGGGCAAGAAGAAAAGGCTTTGACAGGCAGGCCCAAATATTAGTGCACTGATATAATTTTGAAATTGCAAGTGACCACTCCCAGTTCTGGAAAACTTCTCTTAATGACTAATCAGGACAAACTTCACACAATTACTAAGGAGGGAGTGGTGATTAAAATTGTTGTGGTATGGCAGGGGACCAACCTGAGGGCAGATACATAAAAGAAGGGACTGTGAAATAGTCTCACCACATACCAGGTGAGGAGTGAAAACAGGGATACAGAAAGCAAGGGCTAGTAGGTCCTGGGGCATGGGATCAAAGGAGGAGAGGCGTGGAGATGACACCACCCCACATGAGCTACTGAGCGAGGTGTGAGAAGGCAGAGGTAGAGGACAACAGAGGGAGGCTGGTGATATCAAAGGGGAAGTGATAGGAAATGGAAAGATTTTTATCTTTGACTTTTCATGTTCTGTTCTGGGAATGCCTTTTATTTTCAGACTTGCCAAAATTAGAGATGAATATTAGCTTCTACTACTGTTGTGACAAATTAAGCCACAAACTTAGTGGTTTAAAGCCACACAGATTCGTGACAGTTCTGTAGGTCAGACGTCTGCCATGTGTCTCACTAAGCTAAAATTGAGGTGTCATCAAGACAGTGGTCCTTCTGTAGACTCTAGGACAGAATCCATCTCCTTGTGTTTTCTAGCTTCTCTTGGCTGCCCACATTCCTAGGCTCTTGGCCCCTTCCTCCATCTTCAAAGCTGGCAATACTGCATCTCTCTTGGGCCTTTTTTCCATGTCACATGTCCTCTTGGGAAGGTCCTCTGCTCTCATGAATACTTGTGATTGAATTGGGCCTACCCAGATAATCCATTGTAATCTCCCAATCTTCTCCCAAAGTCCTTAACTTCATCGCACTGGCAAAATCTTTTCCCACTTAAGTTAACATTCTCAAAGGCCATTTTTCTGCCTACCGAGGAAAATGCCTTCTCTGGGCTACTCTAGTTCCCTCGATGAAAATGAAATGAGGACACTAATACTAGGCAAAATAATTCTATTCTCTATTTCCTAGGAAATTCACTGTTAAGCAACTTCTATGTTTCATCTGCCCTGTCTAAAGATGGGGGTCTAAATGTCTGAATGGTCCAGGAACCCAGGACTGGCTGAGTTTCTTGGTGTTTGAAAGGTGGATTACAAAACAGGAGTATATCCAGATTATTCTAAATATCAACTGAATGTTCTTACCATTCATCATTGATGTTTTTATCTCTATCCCCATCTCCTTTCTCTCTGAATCAATAAAAATATATTTAAAAAAATCTCCATCCCAGGAGGTTTTGTACAGTGACCTACTGTGCAGGCTTATAGCCCAGGAGCAAAAGGCTAAACCATAGCTGAGTAGTACAATAGATTATACCATCTAGGTTTGGGAATTGCCTTCTTTGATGTTTGCAGGAGACAGCTGCCTAACCACAATTTTCTGAATGTATCCTGTTGTTAAATTGTGCATGACTAATAATTCATTTTAATCCAACCTTTAATAGCTTTCCATAGAAAAAAATTAAGTTCCTACAAGCCACTCTTCATTTTATGTAAATCCTGTTTCCTTTAAAGGGACTTGAAAGAGCCATCAGGCTGCGAACTATTGTTCTATGCCTCTTGCTCCAAGGCTTAGACTCCAGGTCCTTTTCTCCTAATCCAAGCTCTTCTTCCAGGACACTATGGGATCCTAGTTACTATGTAAAAATCTGGCTAATATGCAATCACAAATCAGTTACAGTTCTGTAGGTCAGAATCAGGAGAAGTATCTGAGATGCAAGTTCCTGGGCAGAAGTTGCTCTTGGGCAGAGAAGACTGTGAGGATGAGCTGGGAAAGAGGGTGTGAGACAAGTCATTGCAGAACTAGGTAAACTGGATCAATATAAAAATTTCCATGGTTGCCCTAACCAGTTTGGCTCAGTGGATAGAATGTCGGCCTGTGGACTGAGGGGTCCCAGGTTTGATTCCAGTCAAGGGCATTTATCTTGGTTCCGGGCACATCCCCAGTGGGGTTGTGCAGGAGGCAGCTGGTAGATGTTACTCTCTCATTGAGGTTTCTGATTCTCTATCCCTTCCCTTCCTCTCTGTGAAAAATCAATAAAATATATATTTTAAAAAAAGTTCCATGGCTAGGCCCTGAGGGGGAGTGTATGGGAGGCGTGGACCTGGGATGGGGGTGTTGTAGGTGGTGGGAACTGTCGGAAACCAAATACTGTTCTCACTAAATGGATGTAAACAGGAGGCCAGAAGGCTGGTCAACCTTAACTGCTCTGAAAGGTCAGAGCTAATTACTCACTGTTTAGTTGAGACATTGTTGACTGAAGCAACCTCTACCTGTTTGTTTCATGTTAATTTCTGTTTTGTTATTTCCTGCCTAAAGGCTAGGGGTGTGTCCCAAAGCTGTAATAAAAGGGAGAAGAAGGCCAGAGCAAGTGGCAGTCCTTTCCACTAGAGGAAGGCTCCCCAATATCGCCAAATTAATGCTTTCTGGTCTCTCATTTCGTTTGCGTGTGGCCTCCTTCAGAACCTAAACCCTGAACCAGGAACCCTGAACTACTCGGGATGTGGAAAGAGGTTCCCACAAGGAACAGCACTGGGTGTTAGACTGGTGGGATTAGATAGGACCTGGGTTCAGCAACCTTAGTACTTGAGTTCTGGTTAGGAAAGAATTCAGAGCCAAGACTCAAACTGTAAGAGGACATCTATACTAATAAAAAAGAAATATACAAATTGACCATACCTCTGCAATGCCCATCAACCAATCAGAAGTGAGTATGCAAATTAACCCAACAAAACTGGCGGGTTAATTTGCATACATAGGTGCAGAGCCGCTGGGCAGGGCAGGACATCTGCTATGAGGGGGAGAGCAGCGGCAGAGATAACTACAGGCTTGGCGCTCTGGCCAGAGTGAACATTGAAGTCTCCCACTGGAGCAAAGGTGAAAGGTGGCAGCTGGAATGAAGGCCTGGGTCCCGGGTGCCAGAGGAAAACTGTTGCCAGCAGCCAGGGGAAGGAAGGCCTATTCTTGCACGAATCTTCATGCAATGGGCCTCTAGTTTATTTATAAAATCACAGAAGTAGAGTAAGTAATTTGTAGAAGAAATGGGTTTAGGAAACAAGTTATAGAGATAAAGGCAGGACCCTCGGAGCATGGGAGTGAGGAAAGTAATGGTAAGTGTCTGGAGGAGGGGAATACAGAAGGGGTAAGGAATAGAAAGGCACCAAGATGCTCCCAGATGGGAGAGCTCACTGGGTTAATGTCCCCACCCCTTGCTCTCCCCCATCCTAAGAATTTTAAGGCTGGAGATTTTAGGGAAGGTCCTAGGGGAAGATCTCAATAGAATAATCAACAGCTTTCAGGGTGTGTCCTTTCAGGGTTTAGGTCTCCATTGATTGATTGGTCAGTTCCAGGGCAGGGGGGAGGGTCATTATTCAATGCAGCTGGTCCTGAGGGCAGCCTTGGTGTCACTTATCTAGTTTTGCTACTTTTTTGGACCTGGAGCTGACATACAACCGAGGCCTAGAGGTTATCTCTAGGGAGGAAAGGTCAGAGGGTCCAAACTGCATGACCAGCGATATGCTAGGGAAGAAAAGGTCACCCATCCTACGATTGTCCTTTGCCAGACCCCTGGTGCTTTCCACTCTACTGATCTTATGTACCTACCCATTGTCTTTGCTCTGCTTATGTCTAACTGCCTACCACAGAGGTAGCCATATGCCTTCAGGAAAGGCGACTTACAGAAAGAGAGGAGGTGATCAGTGTTTTGCCTCTGCATCTGGGAGCTGGCTAGTAGGCTTGCAGCTCTGCCACTGTTAAACCTGTAATATGTAGGAGAGTCGAGCAGACTGATTCTGAAATGACTCAATGATATGGTGAATTGGAGTGGCCTTTTGTGAGAGTAGTGCGTGGTTGGTTGATGGTGGATGGGCTCCAATGGCAAGAAATTCTTTCTAAATCTCAACTAATGTGATTGATTCTCTGACTCTAAAAGTAGCTGATAAAAAGCAAGTTAGATTATAGAGGCCCTCTAACAAGATCTACGTTGGCCATTTGTCCTCTAATTAGTAGGATAGCTAGAGCTGGAACTTAGATGCTTTAGTTTGGGTTTGTGCTCTTGCCTCCTACATATCACTTGCTTCCGAATATGAATTGGTTCAAACCAGTTTCAGAGTTTAGAGGCTGCACGGGTGGAAAATGTTAATCATCAGAGTTTCAGATTCTTGGCTGAATCCAGCTTTCTAAGTCATTAGTTATAAACATATGTTAACCTTTTGTCATAATAGCACTATAACACAAATACAAATTTTGAGACATTTTTCTCTCTTCAAAAATTTTATTTTTGCTTATGGGACTAAAAATCTATTGTAGAAAGTGGTTAATAAAGAAGACATATAAAAATGGAATTACATGCAAGCTGAAAAATAACAGAACACATGCTGGAAACTCTTTAAAATCAAACTCAACATTAAATCAGAGACATCAAGTCTGAAACTGCCTACACCAATCAGTAAATGTTGTGAAAAGATGGGGTAAAGCTATGAATATGATCGGAAACTGGTATAAATTAGCTTAATTAAAAGAAGTATGATTTGAAATGTCAGTTTTTAAATATAGATAATTTTCTATGAAATTTTATTTGGTTTATAATAAAAGCTTTGCAAATTTAAAGTAAATTAGACCAGTTTTATGATAAATCAGCTTTACATAATGATTAAAAATAAAGTGTATATTAGCCACATTTTCCATGCAGCTCATTCTGGGTAGAATCATAATAGAGATCTTTTTAAAACCCAGTTCCTAAAAATAAGCTAATTGTTTTACTAAATAGGTTTCTAATAATTTTGCTACTTCCATTTATATTTTGATGGAATTCTCCAAGAACAAATTTAGTCATTATTTTTTCCCCTCTTATATTGCTTCTTTTCCTCATCTTCTTTCTCCCTTCACTATTACATCTCTCTCCTTTCCTTCTCCCTTTCTCTTTCTCCCTCTTCCTCCTCTCTCATATCCCACACCTATGCCATTCTTCTTCCCCATTTCCATATTTTTTTCATTGCTCCTCCCTGTCCTTCTTTCTTTCCTTTAACTACTACACATTCTATGTCTATAAGGCCTGGATGACAAAAGAGCATTCAATCTTCCCTAATTAATGCAGCCAGTGAACACTCCACAGTAGTTGCTTTTCCAGTACTAGGAATGAGGCATCCACAGCTTCTTGATGGGGTCTGGATTTGAGAGATTCATACCTGTGTCTCACATGGGTTGGAGATTCAACACAAAGCCAGGATGGTAATAAGGTTTCACCACATATGCCATATCCTTGATGTGGAATGACTCGATGGGCTCTGGAGTCAGATGACCTGGTTTTGACCTTTTGGTGGTTTTGTGAGGATTAGATGACTTAATATAAGTAGAACACATTTAACAATACCCAGCTTATAGTAAAGCTCAGTGAATATTAGCTATTATTATTATTGTTACATTGTGGCTGAGCCCTTATTTGGGAAAATACTGTTTGAAATGAGGAGTTGCATCTCTCTCTCCCAATTGAAATGAGGAGTTGCATAATTCCAGCAGTAAGGGGCTTAGGTATCCTGAATTAACCATGAGTTGAAAACAATAAAAAAAAGGATAGAATATAAAGAATATTAAAAAAAAGTCATTTCTGAGCCAGCAAGAAAGGAAAGTATCCATAGAAGTTAAAAAGTGAAAGTGGGAACCTTGGAGACAAGTGAACATCAAAGCAGATTTCATTTGAGGTTACACGACACCTTGGTGATCTTGAAGTTTTGATGGATGCACAGGACTTGGAAGACAAGGGATAAAATAAAACTTAAGGTTGGCCTAAGGTAGAGATCTCATAGGAAACTCAGACATAAATCTGGGGCACCAAAGGGCTATGACCTCAATTTAAGGTTAAACTCAAAATGAATCTGCTTTTCCTTATAACTTAATTACAAGGACTTGGATAATGCTACGTAAGGGCCAAATCTCCTTCCCTGAGAAGAATTGCAAAGCATGTTCAGAAAAGGTAGAGCTCATGTTGTCTATTCTTTTAGTGATTAATCTGTTTTTTTTTAAAATGCATATTTAACAAACTAAATTTTATAAATATCTCTGCCTTCCTCTTAAACATGACTTGGGTCTTAGAATGTTTTAACTTTAATTAGCATCACTCCCTGAACTTAAATGCAAAAGCAATTTGTCAATTGAATGGGATCAATTTATTCAAAAAAATAAGCAAATAAGGGGTTATGGATTACTAGATGCTTATTAGTCTTTGTTCTGTTCTTATGTTTTCTAGCAAAATGACTAGGAAATTCTTATTTCTCTTCTACATCTGTACTTGGTATGATTCCCCATCCATTATTTCTGTTTTCAAGAATTACAACCAATCTCATTTTAATTTTTCTATTTTTAATCTCCAAGTATTTCATCCTAAGAAGTGGCAATTTAATTTCAATTCATGGTTCCTCTGTTAACTCAGATTGAACCTAAGTTTTCAGGGCTTACATGGCACCATAAATTATGATGGCTGTCTAACCTAATCCATCTAGGCCTCATTGATTAAAAAATAAAAGTACTTAAAACACTTACCCACATGAGAAATACTTTGGTTCCTCTTTTTATGGAACATACTTGAGGCCTGATGCATGAAATCTGTGCAAGGGCCTTGGGTCCCCCTCCCCCTCCCGCCGCCCTCCTACCCCTCTGCCACTGCAGCCCTGGCTGGGAGGGAGAATCTGCCCTCTGTGCCGCAGCTCCCGCCTGCTACAGTTTTGTCTGGAAGGAAGGATGTCCGGTCTAATTAGCATATTATTGCTTTTATTACAGATTGTTTAGTGAATTTTGGTGCCTTGCTAAAAATTCTGGCCTAAGAGCGAGGTCAAGCATGCACACAACTTAGAGAAGTGGATTTAAAAGATTGCCTCATGCCAAGACTGGTTTGGCTCAGTGGATAGAGCGTCGGCCTGTGGACTGAAAGGTCCCAGGTTTGATTCCGGTCGGGGGCATGTACCTTGCTTGCGGGCACAACTCCAGTAGGAGGCGTGCAGGAGGCAGCTGATCAATGTCTCTCTCTCATCCATGTTTCTGACTTTCTATTCCTCTCTCTTCCTCTTTGTAAAAAATCAATAAAAATAAATAAATAAAAAAAAGATTGCCTCAAGCCCTGACCGGAGTGGCTCAGTTGTTTGAGCGTCATCCCTTGCATCAAAAAGGTTGCTGATTTGATTCTGGTCAGAGCACATGCCTGGGTTGCAGACTCCATCCCTAGAAGGGAGTATGCAGGGGACAGGTGATCAATGTTTTACTCTCCCCCACAGTCCTCTCTCAAGTCAATAAAAACATATTTCTAAAAAAAGATTGCCGTTTTTTATTTAAGTGAGGAGGAAGAAAATTATTATCAGATGGAAATCTAGGTATTACTTAAGGGTTTCCATTTTCAGTGAATTTTTCATTCCACCATGGTCTATTAAAACTGAGAGCTGGAAGTCAAAAAAGGCTTAGATAACATGTATATATGAATGCATATGCTTCTCCTGGGAATTCCTTTTTTAATGTTGGGTTCAGGAAGGAAGATCCTTATGAACATTCAACCTAACACAGTAGTGTTGAACCCACCTCTTGCCATATGAATAAAACTTTCTAGTTGGGATAACAAAGGGAGAAAGAGCCACAGTTCTGAAAGATGCTTAGAGTCTTTACACATAGAAAGTTGGTAGCCAGGGCAGGCAGAAAACAGAACTGTACAATAAAACACTGTGGTGGCCATAAAGAGGAACCATGAAGCAGGCTGGTTTGTAGACAGGCAGAGAGGACGGAGTGATAAGTAGAAGATTAGAGAGGAGTGGGGTCAATTAATTGTAAAGTGGTGGCAAGGAACATGGTGAGCAAGAGGGTCCAGGTGTCGGGGAGGACAGGCCCAGCTGGAGCCAAGATTTGAGTGGGAAGGCTTGCTTCCATGACCACACGCTCTGTTCATCTGCTCATGCTGCCCAGCTCAGCCTACCATTGTGGCTACCAGTGGGGCCATGCGTGCTGGGACCAGGGTGGTAGCCTGGGAAGCACAGGATGAAGTGCTTTAGCTTCGGACAGTCCTGAGTTCACATTCCTACATTCATGACTTCCCCTGTGATTCCCACTCTGCAGGGGTTAAATGAAATCATGAATACAATGTGCTTTACATGGTCCTGATAGACCAGTAGTGCTTTTAAAAAATGTTTGTTTCCTCCTCCATCACTCACTTAGCCTTTTTTTTTTTTCTTTCCCAGCATAAATCTAAGCTTCTACTTCTGTGATTGTGTGTAGTGTGGAACAGTAGTGAATCCTGACCAGGATGGTCATGTCTTGGCTTGCCCAAAACAGTGCTGGCATGTGCTGGTGACTCAGCTTTTTTAACAGTCTTCCCCTTCACTCACAAAATGTCCTGGTTTGAGAATAAATGATCCTAGCATGAGCTGTGGCTCTCTGGCCTCCAGTCTAGCATTCTAGCCATGATCCCAGTCTGCCTTTTCTGAGGAGGAAATCACCAGGGAGCTTTGGGCTGGGGTATATCCCTCCAAAGTGGCTGTGGAGTTGATAGGATAGGCATCCCCCCAAAGAACTCCCTAATTTGTATTTGTGTCACTGTCTGGGAGACCCCAGCATAAACTTGGCTGGCTCTATGCTTTCCACCACATATTCCTTCCCCTGGGGTTTCTCTTCTTGTGGAGCTTTTGCTGAAACAAGACACAGATCCCACAGAGTTTCTCCCCTTCCCTTTTCTATTTGCTTCTTGCCAACACAGTTTCTCCGATATGTTTAAGGGGGGCGGGGAGGGGAGAAGGAGGACCAAAATAATGTACAAGAGGAAATCACAGCCCTACTCAGACCAGATCCTCACTTCATAGGACAGATTCCCTCAAGAAATCTTGGTCTAACCAGAATGAACCTTCACAAAATGATACAACAAGTGTGAACACTTATTTAAAGCTATGTGCCAGGTCCTTTACGAGTATTATCTCACAGCTACTCTGGGAAGTTGGCTATGAGACACAATCACCATACTCTTACCCACACTTGTTAATGAGGCAACCAAGGTTTAGAAAGGCTAAGCAACTTGTCCAATTACTCCAATAATTCCTCCATTTGACTGAAAAGCCGAGGCAAGTGGGGGACCAGACTGGGACAGCCAGTTTCCTGAACTCTTGCTCATAACCATTTTATTAGTATTCTCAGACTGCAGAGATTCCACCCCAGAGGTACAGTCAGGATGGAACTTGGAGAATGCTTGCCTGGGATGGGGCTGAATTTATGGTGGGATGCATCTCCGCTTCTGAGAAAAGACATTACTGAAAGCCCATGAGGGCAGGCAGTTTGCCAATCAAGAGCTCTGTTTTGAACAGCACATTATTTAAGCACCACAGAGATGCTTAAAATGACTCTAAGAGTCATTTCCTTTTTCCTATTTTACAGATGAGGAAACTAAAACACAGAGAGGTTATGTCATGTGACCAGGATCCTTTGGCTAACTCACTTGGTGATATTTTTCTTTTTTTTTTATTAAATATATTTTATTGATTTTTTACAGAGAGGAAGGGAGAGGGACAGAAAGTCAGAAGCATCGATGAGAGAGAGACATTGATCCGCCGCTTCCCGCACACCCCACACTGGAGATATGCCCACAAGCAAGGTACATGCCCCCTACCGGAATCGAACCCTGGACCCTTCGGTCCGCAGGCCGACGCTCTATCCACTGAGCCAAACTGGTCTTGGCGGTGATATTTTTCTTTACACAGCTATGGAAATTTGAATCCCGGGACATTTACTAGTTGTACAACCTTTTGGCAAGGCACTTAATTTCTCTAAGCCTTAACTTTTCTCCTCTTGAAAATGAATTTCCCATTTTGCCATTTCTACTGGTCTCTTCATGGTTTTGCCTTTGCCTTGCTTCCTCTGATAGTTTTTCACTTGAGTCTTAAGGTCACATCTTCACTATAGCTTTCAAAGCTGTTAAAAGGCACCATTTTGGTTACTTCAGAGGGGTCACGCTGCCCTCCTGCTGGCACTGATTTTTCACTGCTGTGTACTCAGGGCATATCACGATAGAAATAGAATAGTATCTCCAAAGGCACGTGATGTTGGGTGTACGTGGGGATGGTAGATGAGGATGATGCACTGGGGTGGGCTCAGGGAAGGAATTTTCTAGGTATTGAAGCTCAAACTACAGCCTTGCTCATTTTGGATCAGTTCTTCCTGTGAGGTCAGCCAAAGGGGAAAATGCTTCTGAATGCTCACCTTTGGCTTCCTATTGTCAAGATCTCTTGGTTTGATTGTATCATGTGTGGTTTTGTGTGTGTTTTTTTCACTGATGCAACTAACTTTCCCTGATTAAGACTGGACTTTTTCTTTAAGGTCTTAGACTCTTTTGGTGGAGTTTTCACATCTTGTCTTTCCCTCTGATGTTTCCTTTACTTAGGCTTTATTTCGGGTTTCACTTAGTAACCCCACTCCATCCTAATTTTTATTCTTAACATATTTTTTTATTGATTTCAGAGAGAAAGGGACAGGGAGAGATAGAAATATCAATGTTGAGAGAGAATCACTGATCCGCTGCCTCCTGTATGCTCCCCACTGGGGATCAAGCCTGCAACCCTCTGGGCATGTGCCCTTGACTGGAATCAAATCCAAGACCCTTCAGTCTGCAGGCTGACGCTCTATCCACTGAGCCAAACCAAGCCAAGGCCACCCTAATTTTTGGATGTAGATATCAGAGAGAATCCACCACAGACCATCAGGTTCTCATTCTGCTCTGTAGTCTTAACAATGAGAAATAAAACTAAGACCAAGGCTAAAGGCCATTTGGAAGGACAAGATATACCTCCAAGATGGGTCCTTTTAGTTGGAGTAAACCCAGGATAATAATACTACTATATTCCTAGCTTTGGAAGTGGCTGATTATATCATTAGCTAACATTTACTACCCATTTATTATATGTTAGGTCATGCCCATGGCCTATCTTGTCTTGCCTGACACACAAACCTGGAGCAGAGAAATTTTCATTTTCAAGAGGAGAAAGGTTAAGGCTTAGAGAAATCTAGTGCCTTGCCAAAAAGTTGTACAACTAGTAAATGGTGGTCCCCGGATTCGAATTCCCACAGCTATGTAAAGAGAAATATCACCAAGTGAGTTAGCCAAAGGATCTTGGTCACATTATATAACCTCTCTATTTTAGTTAGTTTCCTCATCTGTAAAATGGGGAAAAGGAAATGACTCTTGGAGTCATTTTAATCATCTCTGTGGTGCTTAAATAATGAGCTGTTCAAAACAGAGCTCTTGTTTGGCAAACTGCCTTCCCCCATAGGTTCCTCCTCAGTCTTCCTATTAACTCAGTTGATGGTACCACTGCACAGTTATTCAGCCAGATAATCCTGAAGTCATCTTTGATTCCCTGATTTCCTTCAGTTACCATATGTAATACAGTAAGTCTCATTGCCCTATTTGCAAAGCATAGTCCAAATCTGATCATTTGTTACCTTCTTTATTCGTACAACTCTAATAGTCCCAGAATTTCTTATTTTGCCTGGATTCCTGAATCTAACTGCTTATATAAATTGTGAAACAAATCAACAAATAAACAAATCAACAAAAATTTATCCATTTTTCTAAGCAGTAAGGAAAAGACCTTGTAACAATAAAAAACCACATATAATGCATTATGAAGGAGCTTTACTATCAGGTAAAAATTAGAGTTGGGGGCGAGTAGGAAACATAATGTGATTTCTTTGTGTGTTAGAGGAATTCTGTCTCATGAATTTTGCCCTTCTATCCCTGGGTTAATAATTCTGCTCTATAGTCTTAACAATGAGAAATAAAACTAAGACCAAGACTAAAGGCCATTTGGAAGGACAAGATATACCTTCAAGATGGGTCTTTTTAGTTGGAGTAAACCCAGGATAATACTACTACTATATTCCTAGCTTTGGAAGTGACTGATTATATCATTAGCTAACATTTACTACCCATTTATTATATGTTAGGTCATGCCCATGGCCTATCTTGTCTTGCCTGACACACAAACCCTGAGCAGAGAAATTTTCATTATATGGATAAATTTTTTTTGATTTGTTTATTTGTTGATTTGTTTCACAATTTATATAAGCAGTTAGATTCAGGAATCCAGGCAAAATAGGATATTCTGGGACTATTAGAGTTGTACGAATAAAGAAGATAACAAATGATCATAAAACAAGGGGCTCTGGATATAAGGAGTCTTAGGATTCTTTCATTGGTTGGCATTGAGTTGGCCCTTCCCTTGCCATCTGGAAACTGTGATGAAGTGGATAAGGACCCTTGTGGTAGAGACATTGTGCTCTTGAGTGCTGTGAGTAGATGTTTCTAGTAGCTATAAAGGGGACATAATCCACAGAAAATAGGAGCAGGGCTATAGAGAGATCTGTCTGGGATGTCAAGGTGATAAGACTATGCAAGGGGCCAGAAGACTCAGGAAGAATAATGGCTCCAAGTGAGAACTGCTGACAGAGGTGACAAACATCAACCAGGACTGATGTATGGAGCAGCTAAACTCTCCCTAGGATGCTCAGAAATATATGGAGCACACTGTAGGGTGTGATTGGGTAATGCTACCAAGTAACACAGCAGAAACGAGAAAGGAGAGGCTGGGAAGAATCCCCTAAGTCAATTTGCATAAAGCTGAAGGGTTTTTTTTTTTTGGTGTTTGATTTTCTGAAGAAAGGGCACACCCCACTGACTTATCAGTACAGCCTAAAGAGGTGAAAATGAGTGAAGAAACCATATACAATGCAACTGGAGGTTGGGAGATTTGGGAATTCTATCTTTAAAAAGAGAGAGACTGCTAATTGGATTTGCAGAAAACTGTGAGAGGTGGCTAATGTAACATATGTCAGTGAAAGAATAAACACTGAAATGCACTTATAGGCTTAAGAAAAAATAACATAATAACATCTGATTAAATTTTACTCTGTCTAGATATATCATTTTATGTGCTATATAGCTTATTTCACTGTAGCTCCAAAATAGGAAGTACATTCAGAAAAGAATTCCTTAGAAGAACTAGATGATGACAGGATAAAATGTGTGGAAAGACCTGAATGGAGTTAAAAAAAACCACAATGCTCTTTTGGTACTTATTTATTACTTCTGTTTTAGTCTGCTCAGGCTGCCATAACAAAACCCTGTAGGATGGCTTACAAAACAAAAATGTTTATAACATCATCTACTGAGAGTTTAGTACAGTAAAACAAACAGACAAACCCAGATGATCTTGGCTCAAATCCCAGCACTGTTGTGGTTAAGTTACTCTGAGAGTTTGGTTCCTCATGTTAAAGATGTGGTTAGTAATAACCAAGCAGAGTATGCCAGCAGGTTTAAATGAAAGGAGGATTTTGTGTCTGGGATATGGAAGGCATCCAAGAAACATGTATTCCCATTCACCAATAACTCGAGGAGGAAAAGATCTAATCAATAGGAAACTTTTTCTTATTAAACTCATAGCTCTGTGCATTTGGCATGTTAATATCTACTCAGATGTATTGTTTGCTAAGTGCCCAGCCCAGACCAAAAGCTTATATTATATTTTCATTTAAAAATCAATATTTATCACACAGGTTTTAAGAACAGGCTCCACAGTCAAAGGACCCGCATTGAGATTCCAGCTTTTCCACGAACTAAATATGTGGCCTTGAGAGAAACCAAGATGGCAGCATAGGTGAATACCTAAACTGCTGCCTCACACAATTTCAAAACTACAGCTAAAAGACATCATCCAAAACCACAGGAAAGCTGGCTGAGTGGAAATTCTACAACTAGAAAGAAAAAGAAGGGTACATGGAGACTCAGAGGAGCTGCAAAAGGCTGAGGAATGGAGATACACATGCGGAGAGGACGGGCCGCTGAGTGCCTGGCTGGCTTTCTTTAGCAGGAGGGAGACGGAAACTCCCGACTGCACTGAACCCAGTTCCAAATGCACTAAACCTCAGTTTTGGGTGAGACTCTGGGGACCCAGACCTATATAGGGTGAAGGGGTGGCAGGTCTGGAGTGTAGGGAAAAGAGAGGAGTGCACAGAAACTCAGGAGAGCCATGAAAGGAAGAGTTCTGGAGGCACTTGCGAGTGCACGGAGAGAGGACTGCAGCAATTACCGAAGGACACTGAGATACAAGGGCCTCATAAGGCAGGGCTGACGGGAAGCCAAGGCTGTCTGCTCCACCCTATCCAAACTGAGCATAGAGGCTTTTACAATTTCGAAAGTCTTGTCTCATAAGGCTTTCTCCAGCATAGAAATTCTCTTGGCATAGACATAGCTGATCCTCATAGCCAATTGGCATGGAGGTCAATTCCTCCCAGTGATACCAACAACAATCAAGGCTTAACTAGAACAAGGCTGTACACACAGTCCACAAAGGAGTGCACCAAGAGTGTCGACCTCAGGTAACTGGAGAGGCTGAGCCACTGGGCCATATAGGACACCTAGCACACAAAGCTACTTTATCAACTCATGGAAGCAGTGAAAATGTGGAAACAAAGAAACAGATCACAAACAAAAGAAATGGAGGAAAACAAATGACTGGATAAAGTCTTTTCAAGAACTTCCTAGAAAAGACCAATAAATTTAGGGAGACCCTAGAGGATATGAAAAAGGACCAACTAGAAATTAAACATACACTGACTGAAGTAAAAAATATTATACAGAGACCTGCCCTGACTGGTTTGGCTCAGTGGATAGAGCACTGGCCTGCAAACTGAAGGGTCCCAGGTTTGATTCCGGTCAAGGACATTTATCTTAGTTGTAGGCACATCCTCAGTGGGGTGCGTGCAAGAGGCAGCTGATCGATGTTTCTCTCTCATCGATGTTTCTAACTATCCCTTTCCCTTCCTCTCTGTAAAAAATCAGTAAAATATATTTTAAAAAATATTATACAGAGACCTAACAGCCGACTAGTTGAACGCAAGAGTCAAGTCAAAGATTTGAAATACAAAGAAGCAAAAAACACTCAACCAGAAAAGCAAAAAAGAAAAAAAGAAACCAAAAATTTGAAGATAGTATAAGGAACCTTTGGTACAACTTCAAGCATATCAACATCCAAATTAAGGGGTTCCAGAAGAAGGGAGAGAGCAAGATACTGAAAACCTATTTGAAGAAATACTGACTGAAAACTTCTCCCACTTAGTGAAAGAAATAGACTTACAAGTCCAGGAAGTGCACAGTACCTCAACAAAAGGAATCCAAAGAGGACCACACCAAGACACAACATAATTAAAATGCCAAGAGCCAAAGACAGAGAGAATATTAAAAGAAGCAAGAAAAAAAGTTAATTATCTACAAGGGAGCACCCATATGATTGTTAGCTGATTTTCAACAGAAACTATGCAGGCCAGACGGGAGTGGCGAGAAATATTCAAAGTGATGAAAAGCAAGAACCTACAAACAAGATTACTCTACCAAGCAAAGCTATGATTCAGAATTGAAGGTCAGTTAAAGAGCTTCACAGATCAGAAAAGTTAAAGGAGTTCATCACCACCAAACCAGTATTATATGAAATGCTGAAAGATATTCTATCAGAAGAGGAAGAAGAAGAAAAAGGTCAAGATAAAAATTATGAACAACAAATACATATCTATCATCAAGTGAGTCTAAAAACTAAGTGAATTAAAAATCTTATGAATAGAATAAACTGGTGAATATAATAGAACCAGGGGCATAGAAAGGGAGTGGAATGACAATTCTTGGGGAGAAAGGGGTGTGGAAAGAGACTGGACAAAAATCATACACCTATGGATGAGGACGGGGAGGTAAAGGCAGAAGGTGGGGTGGGAATCTAGTGGAGGGAAGCTACTGGGGGAAAAAAGAGGAACAATTGTAATAATCTGAACAATAAAGGTTAAATTAAAAAAATATGGCCTTGCCCAAGTTACTTCATCTTGCTAAGCCTCAGCTTCTCTCAATGATAAAATGAGGAGAAAAGTAGTACCCTCCTCATTAATTTGTTGTTGGGAGGTGGAGAGGCATTTCAGACAGGACAATAAGCAAAGACAAAGACTATATATTGCCTCATTCATGGTCAGTGAAGGACATGGACATCTACACCAGTTTTCAACCTCAGCATTATTGACATTTAGGCCAACAACCCTTTGTTGTAGTGGAGGCTGCCCTGTGCCTTACAGAATGTTTAGCAGTGTCCCTGGACTCTATCTGCTAGGTAGCAGTAGCACCCACCCCAAATCCAGACAACCAAAAATGTCTCCAGACATTGCCAAATCATTCCTGGGGAACAAAACTGCCCACTGTTGAGAACCATTGATGTTACATTGATTCCAATTTATACCCAATAAATGTATTTTGGAAGGAGGAGGGAATGTTTTATGTATTTAATTTAGATTTGCTTTGGGAATAATTACTCTTTAAAGAAAATGGGCTTTTGGGATGAATAAAGGTTCTGTATGTGATTGTGGCTTCATGAATATTATGTATACAACGGTCAAAACACATCTAATTGTTTACTTTAAGTAGACACAGCTTATAGTCTGTAATTATATTTTAATCCAGTTTATTTTTTAAAGAGAAAATTGACTATATTCTATTATGAATCAAAATATATACTTACAAATTTCCACATGTGTTTGGCATTGCACATGTGTTTTAAGTGCACAATTTAAAGTGTAATTTTGTGAGTGCCAATAATCCGTCCAGATTTTTGCTTTTCGTAACGTTGTGCTACTTCATGGGCATGTCCCCACAGACAGGAACATTTCTGTTGCTGTCTTGTGCCACTAAGTTTTAGAATCTATCATCATGCCCTAAAATAACTGCCAGTGGTAAATTCAAAATAAAGCAAAGCAGCAAACATGAAGAATGAAAGCGAAAAATCAGTCCTGGGAGAAAAGGGGTTGACAAGGGAGGGTCTTGAGAGTCTGAAACCCATAAGGAATGTCATTATGTGGGCTCACATTTGCATTTGAACCAATGCTGTACATCCGGTTTCAATGAAAAGTACACATTTCAGGTTTGATCATTCTTCACATCTAAGATCAAAGTCTAGCTACCAGGAGATTTCTGTGTTTAATAGAGCCATTTTCAGTTTTTTTAAGACTCTCATTCTGTTCTCATCCTGAAAGTAGCATGTTTCAGATTGGCAGCAAGCAAATTCCATTTAATTTAGCAAATAATCTTTATAGAAAGACTATCCCAGCCATGTGAGTGAGCGCCGTACTGGACTCCTGACCTCAGAACCATGCAACACAATGGGGGAGACCGAAATAATTTTAAATAGTTGTAAGACAAGACGAAGATGATCAGTGCACTCAAAATGGATGGAAACAGCTTCATTCTTGCTGGAGGCCCAGAGAAGGCTTCTTATTATAGAAATGTAACAGTGAAAAAGAACTTAAGTGGTCATGCGGGGATGGAGAGATTCACATCTGGCTTTTATGAAAATTTGTAGAAATACAGATTCATAAGGCATTATTCCAACCTTATGATTGAATCGGAATTTCTAGAGTAAAGGGTTTGGAAATCTGGATCTTTCAAAACTCCCAGTGATTATGACGATCAGCTAGGTTTTGGGAACTACTGATTCTACAAATTCCCTCCCCAATGCTAGAATCCCCTGAACAGTGTTTCTTCAGGGTTTTGTTTAACCTCTTCTGGAACAACGCAAGCCCAAGGCATCCAGCCCTTCCTAGGGTTTTGATAATCAGAAATGAAGGGTAAGGATATGTTAGAAATAATTAGGGAATAGAGGGAGGTAAATTTGGAGAGGAGATTTGGGGTTTCATGATGGAGTGAGTTGAATATCACACTGAAAGAATTTCAAATTTATCCTTTTTGAGATGGAGACCTTTGATAGGATCTTGGTCATCACTGTGTTTAAAAGCCTGTTGAAGCAGATCAGGTTGGAGTACAAAGAGAATGGAAGTTTAATCCAGTTCAAATGACTCAAATAAGGACTTTAGGTCAGAAGCAGCAGGAATAGCAATGTGGAGGGAAACCGAAGCTGTACTACAGTTCAGCCCTACAAAGCTTGACTGACTGGGGACAAGGAAGGGTCAAAGCTGATTTTGGGGTTTTGAGGTCCTACAGTGAAGAAGAATGGCAACTGCAGGATCAAGAACAGGTTAAGAAGATAGATGGCTGCCCTGGCTGGTGTGACTCGGTCGATTAGAACGTTGGCCCTCACATAAAGGGTCCCAGGTTTGATTCTAGGTCAAGGGCATGTACTTGGGTTGCAGGTTCACTCCCAGCCTATGTGGGAATCAATCAGCTGATGTGTCCCTCACATCCATGTTTCTCTCTCTCTCTCTCTCTTTTCCCTCCCTCTCCTTCTCTCTCCGCAATGGAAAAAATATCCTCAGGTGAGGATTAACAACAACAATGACGACGAAAGTCAGGTGGTCAATCAGGCTTTTGACATTGGTAATGCATTGGTTTCCATCACCATCCATCCTCCTATCACCTGTGCCAGAGCAGAGCTTAGTTATTACCTACTTTGTGAAATCAGAGATGGGCTCTCAAAATATTTGTTGACTTAAAATAGCCCTGTAAATAGCTTCTCTCAGCATCCTCTCTGCTTGAGTTTAGGACCTTATTATTTCTCACTTAAATAATCATAAGCCTGAGGACTGCCCCACTAATGCTTTGTGTGAATTAGAACAGTACCCTTTTTGAGTTTATAAATGAGAAAAAGTGGCATTTGTTTGGGTAGAGGCAGCCCTTCGTTCGGGGCTTGGGCCACAGAGCAATACCTTTGTGAGACAATCAAGACTCCCCTTCCTGTAGGATGAATCCCCTGTGCAGGATAGAAGGCTCAAGGAGCTGAATGCAGGGATGGGGGACCCCACTTGTTGCCTCAGTTGGTACACAACCCTCTGGATTAGTCTCCCAGATGGTCTCTCTGATCCCCCTTGCCAATTTCTATTTTACACAGAGTGATTTTTCCTAAGATATAATTATATCCCATTCTGCCTCAAACCTTTCCATGTTCTCCCAATGTCTTCAGGATAAAGTTCCAATTCTTAACTAGTAACGTAAGTCCATTCATGGCAGCTTCCCACCCTCTTCCTGGGCCACTCTCCTCACCTTCCTCTTCTCCACTCAGAGCTACCTGAATGAGAAATGCACCAAGAAATGCTTGCTGGCCCAGGCTGCGTTTTCTCACTCCCTGCTGGGCAAGCACTGTCCCTCCCACTCACCTGAAGGTCAGATGGCTTCTGGCTTTTCTGAGGTTTGCTTGACTCATCTCAAAGAAGCTGCCCTAGTCCTAATACCAGTCTGCATAGGATGTGCCCTTATTTTTGCACAGCCACCTGGACCCAACACTTCCCTGGCTCTGACCCCCTGGAAGACTGAGAATATGGTCTGCTCCAGTCTTTTCCCTCAGCACTGTTATGTAGGTACCTGGCTCATCCTTGTTGAAATGGAGAAATGATTTAGAAACAAATGAAAAGTACAGATTTTAACACCACCCCAACCCAAATAAACAAAATAACAAAAAACCCCAAACCAAAAAAAATCAAAAACAGTTTTTGCTCATTTCTAAACATAAGATATTTTGTCAGTTGTCGAAGCCATTTTATTTCCCCTACTTTTCTATAGTCTTAAAAGGGTGTACATTTAGAGGATAATAATCTTTGGAAAGGTAATTGCTTGAATGAAGTCTGAGGCTCCCATTCCACCTGGTTTGCTCAGGTGTGTCTGTGCATTTGACCTTTGTGAGATGCTTTAAAACATTGCCCATAGATTCAGGGAACATACTCGATCTCTTTCAAAACATAGCAATTTTGAAGATGGAGGACTCTGCCGTCGCTTTAAGATGGAAATGCTATCAGTGGTATCTCTGATGGTGTTCCAGCTGCTAGAATAGCCCAATGATGAACTGTGTTCCAGGTGTTCCACCTGCTAGACCAGCCCAATGATGGATTTTGAAATACTTCCCTAGTCTATCCAAAGGTTTCAGGAACTTTCAAGCCAATTTATTTTTCTGTGTGCATTCCCCATCTTACCATAAAGAATGTGAAGAGGCTGTGAGAATGTGTTCAAAGAAAAAAGAAACAATTAAATGTAAATTATCACTTAAGCTTCAACAAAAAATTACAAGGAGGCAAAATATGACAGTCGGAGCCTAAGACATAGGAGATGAGAGCTGTGTCTTAGACGTCTCTGTCCAAATGTTGATATAGTTGACACCATGCTTCCTTGGGATAACACCCAATGGAAATTCATTCTGTAGCACGATTCTCATTGTCTATAAGGAGGTATGGTAGTTACCAAATTTTCTTCATAGAAGCTATGTTAACAGCGAGAAGAGATGCTGCTGAGGGCATGAGTCTGCACTTTGTAAATGTGTTTTTATTTATTTTTTATCCTTTTGACCATCATTCAGAAATATTTTCTTTGACTTTCAGCACTAATAGTTTTCACTCTTCCTTTTTCAGCTGTTTTCATCAGTTTCTTAGACTTTAAAGAACATTTTTTTTTCTTGCTGTGACTCTTAGTTTTTACAATAAATGCATAAGTTTTATCAACTTTAGTATTTACTATCACTATTAATAATTACACAAGAATTGAGCTCTACACACTGATTTCTATTTCATTTCCCCTCCACACCCTGCATATTACATATACTTTGCTCATGGGAATGATCATTTTGAGGTAAGTTTGATTTTTAGTTTTTGCTTGGCATCTATGATACAGTGTTTCAGTTCCCTTATCTTTCAGGCAAAAACTTGAATTTCTGAAAAACCAGTGTGTCCTCCAAATGCAAAGGCATAATAATTATCATGGGGGTATTAAATCATATTTTAATTAATCCAATATAATAAAGAGCTAATATGCTAATTAGACTGAATAGCCGAACAACTGTTGGGACGACCTTCTGGAGAAGCCAGGGCTGCAAGGGCCAAGCTCCTTGCACGAATTCCATGCATTGGGCCTCTAGTACTATAATCATAAGTAATAAAAATGTACTTTTCCCACAAGCTCTCTTTGGAATATGTCTCATATCCATTTTCTATAAGACCAACTGCCTATAACATCTCCTATTATTGATATAAAAATATCCCTTCCTCCCTCCCTCTTATCTTTAAACAGCTGTTGAGTGACAAATAAGGAGCTCAGAGGGACACATTTGTCCCAGAAGAGTTAGAATTCTGTCTTAAACAGCCTCTCCCCATCATCCCTTATCATTTAGAACAGCACTAGGCTTATTACTATGTACTCAGTAAGTATTTGTCAGTTTGAACTTGACATTATAAATGATTTTGTCATTTATTTCAGTGGTAAAGGGTAAGCAGTGTCTGTCAATTGATAGAATACTCTTATTTTCCAAGTTCTGAGTCCAACCTTGACTTCAAAGAAAGGAGCAACCTTCAAAGCTTTTTTGAGTCCTTTCATTCATTTGTGCACATTTGGGGAGAAAGTAAAGTGGACAGAAGGGGGAAAAGTCAGGATACTCTCTGCTTCTTTTCTGTCTTGCTTAATATTAACCATCTGAGTGTTTGCTAACTTCACCCGAAAGGATCAAATGAGAAGAAGACCGTAGAAGCTCACTACATGCTAGTTTATTTATTACACTGCAATGGAATACAATTAGAGGATCTCACTCCTTTATTTCTATGTGATCCACTATCCTATTTCTTTCTATGTGATCCACTATCCTATTCTTTTCTCTTTGAGAATGATTTGTGTGCTTCTTCCCAAAATCTGTAGAATGGTTTCAATGCTTAGTTTCCAGCATTTTCCTTAAGTATCTTCTGTGATTTAAGGCACCTGCGGGGAGGGATCGATGAGCTTCCACATCAA